>CACVKI010143979.1:0-12343 GCA_902732785.1 Trichogramma evanescens
TAGTCGTCCGCAATCCAACGTTGACGTATAGGTAAGTCCATTGCTCGCCTTGTATTTCTAAGTGACGCTGTTCAGATGATGCGCAGTGCGATTAACAGTGATGTCGATTCCAGTGTGATTAATTTCTTGTGTTGTTTGTCCAGTGTCTTGTCTCCAGTGTGAATCTTAATTTCCTGTGCTCTTTGTGAGGAAACTGATTAGAACTTAAAATCGAGGTGGCACGATACAAAATAATTGCGCATTGACGTGGTTAAAGGCAGAGGGGAAATGTTTTGCTCAGAAGACAATACCAGTCAACGAGTCATCTCGTTAATAATATACGTCTGAGGCATTCGCCTTAAACAGAAAAATACCGAAAAACATATGCACGAGGAATAGCTAGTTACCCAAGACATCCCTTCGAAAATTATACCTCGAAAGTGGTGGGGCAATTCAATAATATGATACAATACTCTATATGCTGCCATTTATAGTGAAGTTTTTTTTTCAGTGTGGCATGGAGAGTTTACAAGGTTGGGATGACGGGAAATTGTCCACATAAGTGAACTCGGTGCTCGCCTAATATTTTGCAGTGACGCTAATCAATAATAACCAGCAATTGATAGTGATATCCATTCCAGTATACATCTTAATTTCTTGCGTTATTCATGAGCAAAATGAGTAAAATTTATTTACGCGAATGAGTTTAAATTTATACCTAAAATCGAGGTACTCTGTCAACAAATGGTGGTAATTAATTTTTTTCTCGACACATAGTGAAAAGTTACAGTACATACGTATGAACCAACAAGAAATAAAAAGTAGCAGTTGCTTAGTAGGTAATAGTAGGTTATACCGCCATGATAATTTTTTGAAAAATCTCGCATTAAACTTTATTATTCTTCAGGGTAAAAGAAGAACTGAATAATACTAAGCCAGAAGCAGACGACGACTTTACTTTCGATTCAGCGGACTTTTGTAGAGCAGAAAACGTCGTAAAAGTGTCATTGTCTGAATAATCGGTGAGTTCAATGATTTAAAATATCTTCTTTTAACTACCTTCAGAAATTAATCACCATTTCGATTTTAGGCAAAATGAGACTGGGCCAAGTAATAAAAATATATTCATAATTTTGAATGCAAAAATGTTGAACTTGATCTAGAGTCTTTATAAACAACTATCAGCAAAACTAAATAAATATGTTATTGATTTTTTGAGTAAGAAAAAAAGTATTAACAATTGCACGAATATAACAATCTATAAATTTTGATAAAATAAAGTTTCAATCACGATAAAAATAGTCAATCCAATTTAAACTTTTATTCAAAAATGCCGGTTATGAGAAAATAAAAGATTTTGAAAAAGCTGAGATCGAAAATCCAGCGCAAAAGTCAACAATTTTTCAAAAAACTTTTACTGTGAATGTTAACATATGAATGTATCTGATCCTGGAAAGGATCAGACTGTGGGACTGTAAAATTCATCAAAAATCATTTGGATAAAGAAATGCCCTCATGGCTTACATAAAACCAGCATATGATGGTATCAAATCCTTTGAATGTGACAAGTGTCAAAAATCATTTGGACGTAAGGGAAATCTCAAAAGTCACATTATTCGAATTCATGACAAACCTTTCAAATGTCACATTTGTTATAAATCATTCGGTTACAAACATGTTCTCAATTGTCACATGAATGCTATACATATTGGTAGCAAACCATTTGAATGCGAGAATTGTTACAAATCCTTTGGACGTAAATGTCATCTAACAAATCACATTAATACAGTACATGGTACGAATAAACCCTTTGAATGTGAAATTTGTCATAAAACATTTGGATGTAAATGGATTCTCAAAAATCACATTAATACAGTACACAGTCTGAATAAACCCTTTGAATGTGAAATTTGTCACAAATCATTTACATCCCAGGCTTATGTCAATGTTCATATTAATACAATACATAAGCGTCACAAACCCTTTCAGTGTGAAACTTGTCACAAATCATTTGGACATAAATGTCATCTCAAAAATCACATTAATACAGCACACAGTAAGAATAAACCCTTTGAATGTGAAATTTGTCACAAATCATTTACATCCCAAGCTTTTGTCAATGTTCATATTAATACAATACATAAACGTAACAAATCCTTTCAGTGTGATATTTGCAACAAATCATTTAGTCAAAAATGTAATCTCAAAAATCACATTTTTTTAGTACATGATGGTTGCAAACCTTTGAAATGTAACATTTGCCTCAAATTATTTGGACAGAAAAGGAACCTCATTCAACACATAAATTCAGTGCATGATCTTATCATGCTCTTTAAATGCGAGATTTGTCACACATTATTTGAGAGAAAGAATACCCTCAAAAAGCATATGGGTGCAGTACATAATAGTATCAAACCATTCGAACGTGATATATGTACTTCACACAATGATATCGCACCCTGTGAATGTGACATTGACCACAAGACGTACAAACTAGAAAGTACACTTGAATCTCAAGTAAACACAGAAAATGATTGTAAAAGAACCGACGAATACAATGTCCAAATTATTTCAATACATAATAATATCATATTATTTGAATGTAATATTTGTGACAAATCATTTCTATCCAACAGTCTCCTCGAATATCACATAAATTCAGATCATGATCGGAGTAAAGTCATCGAGGATAAAGATCTTGAGAAATCACTAATATACAATAGCATCTATAAAAATCATATTAATCCAATACCGCATCGGAATCAATCATTAAATGTTTGCTGGACGAGAAGACTTATAAATGATTTGACCCTATGGAATCAACGGAAATTTGGGGCTATAAATTTTTACGTTACCCAATTCCTGACAGGATATGGTTACTTCAGGCAACACTTTTTTAATAAGAAAAAAGTGTTAACGCCTAACTGCATGTACTGTGGACACGAACAAGACGACGTTGAACATACGTTTTTCCACTGTGTCAAGTGGACAGCTCGGCGTCAGGAACTAGGGTCCGTTTACGGTGTACTCACGCCAGACAACATCATCGGCGTGATGCTTCGAGACAAGGAAACATGGACAACTTTTGTGGTCTTTATCGAAACTGTTCTTAAGCGTAAGAAAGCTGATGGATGTCTGAGGGATAAATGAATGAGAATTAGAATGAATGTGACTGGCTTCTCTGTGACCCTCGATCGGTTTGAATGACATGGGTATGTTGCGAGACGGACTGGCTTATAGAATAAAGGTTATACAACTGTAGTTTTCATCTCATGGGTAACAAAAAGTATTAGTTAGAGTAAGTCAATAAAAATCGGGCACAGCCATCAGGTTAAATAAATTCAATGTATATTGTCGCTGCAATTATATCTAATTTTGGGCACAAAATTACTTTGAAAGCCCACATACATTAACTTTTATAGCACTCTTACCTAAAAATTGTAATTTTGCCGCTAGTTTTTGGTTCCTGTGTTATAAAAATGTGTATATTTTAAATGAAATTTGCTCTAATGTACGTAAACGCCTTAATTTTGTACCTACATGATTATCGTATAACAGAAGACAATTACAATTACAAAAATCATAAATATTTTTTTTTAATGTGAAAAAAATGTTGAGTATTTCATACTGCAATAAATTTTGTTTGGCCTATTAAAAGCTTCATCAGTTAACCTCTGTACATAAATGTATGAATCAAAAAATAAATAAATACATAAAATTAAATCCTCTGCATATAAAATAGTTCAGTAAATAACTTCTTGTTGTTTTTAATTTATTTGTTTTATTATTGCTTTACCAGTTTTGAAATATTCCATATATCCCTGTATCTTTCATTGAGTATTTTTCATTATTTTTATAGATAAAGATAATCCTTTCAATCGGCGTCCTAAATCCAGAATTGTTCCTCAATTATTTATTGTTAGTATTGTCATTTTCATGGTAAAACACGATTTCTCGCCGTTAAAAATTTTTAGAAATATGTCTGTCAAAATTTTCATAGTTTACGCACTTTTCCATGATTCTGAAACCTCAATGTACATGATCTTTACAAACAGTAATTTTCAACAATGATGACAATGATTTGTAGAATTGTTTTTCCTGTTGCCCCGTCACAAAAACCTTATAAATAAACTCGAGTGAAAAAGATGCTGTATTTACGCACGTAAATGCTGAGAACATATTCCAACTGATTACATTTTTTCAGAGACTACACTTCATTTTTACAAAGTGAAATATATTTTGGCTACGAAGAATAGAATTTTTCTGTAAAAAATATGTCTGTAGATGAAAAATATCTTCTGCTTTCGCATCAGATTTTAGTACAAAATCGTAAGAATGCTGTTTTTCAGATATAGGGGTAACACCACTCTAAAATTTTTAATAAAAAGATTTTTAGCAAAAAGAGTTTTCTTTAAATATGTAGAATGATGCCAAATTAGTTTTATAAGGTAAAAATAACTCCAAGGTGCTTTATTTTTAATTTTTCTACAGAGCTTTATATTAGAACCAAATGCCTTACTGGAAACAACATTTCTCGATACTGCCGTAAGAAAATCTGGGGAAATACTAAACGGATCAACCTGAAATTTTAACTGAAGGTTCAAAATGACATTTTTGAGGGAACCAAGTAGAAGTCTCAAATTGAATGATCTATCCTTGCTTCCGCAAAAAATTCCCGAATTGCGGCATTTTCGAAAAAACCTAGATTGGTATTACCCAATAATGATGAATATTTGTTTTGAAAATTCTCCAGTAAATTCAAGCCGAAGATTGTCAAAAACGAATACGCACCATATCAAGATAAATAATCGAATAACATACCCAAAAGACAGTTTGATATTTTAATAAATAATTCTTTTTTGCATGTCGGGTTGAGCTCTTGCTAACTTGTACTCAATGAAATATATTTTCACGTCTCTTCACTTGAGCGCTCGATTTGAGAATGAACAAATAAAATTAAATAAACAATGTTAAAAAAACTGATTGCTACGCAATGATGGTTTTCAGTCTTAGCTATTTAAAAGGAAGAATGCCAGCTACTTGCTGCTACCAAAAAATCCACGAATCTAGTATCTATCATCTGAAAACTACCAAGGTAATGTGCCCACGCCAGCCATGGCCAATTAGAAGCAAGTATCGCACTATAATTATAGTAGCGAATCGTAATTTAGCATTGGCTAAAACCTATTGAACATATTTACGTTTCGATTCGACATAGATAGAAGCATTTAACAATTAAAAAACTATTAACGGAATTGACATGTTGCCGGGAGATTATAAACAATTATCTAATTATATTACAGGCGTTTGACGACAAACTTGTCAATCACGATTTTAGCCTGGAATTTTAGAACTGAATGATTTGTAGAATTTTTCATACAACTAAAATTGAAAAATGAGCATATTTTTGAAGTAAAGACTCACTATTGAAGTATTTTTTGTCCAATCTTCTGTTGGAATTGAAGATTTATCTCATATAATTGAGTGATGAAAAGAAGAAAATGTCAATAGAGCGAAGTAAGAACGACCGCCTTACCTGCTGTGAAATATTGTTATTATTGCAGCGTATGTCACACACACACAGACATCTCCTCAATCCACTGCTTTGACATTTTTTCCCCTGTGTCCGATTTAAAAAAACCCACGCTCAACATATAAAGAATAGAATGACACGCGTACAAAAAATTGTGTATAAATGCGGTCGAAGGTAGAGGGGAAATGTTTTGCCGGGAGGCAATCCTAGTCAGCGGGCCATCTCGCTAATAATATACGCCTGAAGAGTCCAGCCTAAACAAAAAAATGTCGTAAGTCCTTTGCACGAGGACTAGCTAGTTACCCAAGACATACCTTCGAAAGTTACGCCTTAAAAGTGGTGGGGCGGCAACCCGCGATGGAACACACCTAATGTTATAGTTACAGTACTCTATACACAGCCGTTTATTTTGTTCAGAGTGGCATGGAGAATTTACAAGGGGGGCATGATGGGAAAATAAAATGCTCCAGATCAGAATCTTTGCGACCGCCGCATTGCTGGGGTCGATGTCAATTTTACACGTAGTCCGTGCGCATAAGTAAACTCAGTGCTCGCCTAATATTTTGCAGTGATACTAATCAATAGTTTAACAATCGATAGTAAAATATTTACTAAATACGGTGTACTATAGCCTAATTTCTTGATGATCTAATTGTTTACAAATTATTTCTGTGTCAGATTATAGAACTGTACTTAAAATCGAGGAAGTGTCAACTGTTTGTGGTGTATTATACTTTTAAGTACAGTGAATGAAACTAATTAAAGTAACAATGGAAAGCAATGGTGACGTCAATAGGTATACATTTTTTGCGTGCTACAGTGCCGTAATAATTTTTCAATAGACCCTTATTCAACTCAACTAATCTTTAGGGTAAAGGAAAAGCCGAGTGATAGCTCAACAACCGCAGATGACGATTACGTTTTTGTTTCGGTGGACTCGTGCAATGCCAAAAACAATGAAAAATTGCCGTTTCAAATTTCATTAGTGGGCCCAATAATTTTTCATTATTTTCTATCGATAAACCATTAAGAACTAACTCCTAATTTTTCATTTTAGGCACAACACTCGAACGAGGCTGTGGCGCTACCGCAAAGGTTGAATAAAAATATAGTAATAGATTTTGAGTGCAAAGATGTTAAACTTGAACTACCGTCAGTATTAGCGACCATCTGCGAATTCGAGTATCAAACTTGTCAACCTATTGGAAAAATAGAAAACGATAATCAGAGAGACAACACGTACGAAAGTATGGACAAGGATGTTGAGTGCAATGATGTTAAGCTTGAACTGCCGTCTATATCAACAACCATCTGCAAATCCGATTATCAAACTTGTCGACCTATTGTAAAAATAGACAACGAAAATCAAACAGATAACATAAATGAAAGTATATCAATTGATTTTGAGTGCAAAGATGTTAAACTTGAACTGCCGTCTACATCAAAAAACATCTGCAAATCCAAGTATCAAACTTGCTTACCTATTGTAGAGATAGAAAACAAAAATTTGACGGATGACAATAATGAGAATATATCAATTGATTTCGAGTGCCAAGATGTTAAACTTGGAGTACAGTCTCAATCAACCACCAACTGCAAATTTGATATTAAGAATATTCATCCTATCGCAAAAATAGAAGACGAAAGTCTGACAGAAGACATAGATGAAGATATATCAATTGAAGTTGAGTGCCAAGATGTTAAACTTGGAGTACAATCACAATCTACCATCAACTGCAAATCTGATATTGGAATAATTCCACCGTATGTAGAAATCGACAACGAAAATCAGATAAATTACACAAATGAAAGTATATCAATTGATTTTGAGTGCCAAGATGTTAAACTTGGAGTACAATCTCCATCTACCACCAACTGCAAATCTGATATTAAGAATATTCATCCTATCGCAAAAATAAAAGACGAAAGTTTGACGGATGACATAAATGAAAGTATATCAATTGATTTTGAGTGCAAAGATGTTAAACTTGGAGTACAGTCTCAATCAACCAACAAATGCAAATTTCATATTAGAAATGTTCATCCTATTGCAAAAATAAAAGACGAAAGTCCGACAGAAGACATAGATGAAGATATATCAATTGAAGTTAAGTGCCAAGATGTTAAACTTGGAGTACAATCGCAATCGACAATCATGCTCAAATCCAAGTATCAAAATTGCGTACCTATTGTAGTAATAGAAAATGACTTTAAGACCAGTTACATGAATAGAAAAAGCCCAATAGTTTTGGTAAAAAAAAATTTTAACTATGATAAAAATAAGATATTTAACTTTCGTTCAACACTGGCGGAAAATGAGTACTCAAAAAGTGTTAATAAAAATGTTAGAAAGAAATCATGGTTTAAGTTAAAAATGAGTCAAAAAAATGATACAGCAAAAACCAATGCAAGTGTGCGAACTAATACTATACTTAAAACGATCAAACAGAATGAATGTGATATTTGTCACAAATCATTTAGTTTTACGAGTAAATTAAAAAATCACATATATTCAGTACATGATGAAATAAGAACATTTGGATGTGACATATGTAAGAAATCATATAGTCGTAAAGATACCCTTCAATCTCACATAAATGCTATTCATAATGCCATCAAACCATTTAAACGTGACATTTGCAAGAAATCGTTTCGACAAAAAGGTCATCTAAAAACTCACATAAATGATATACATATTCGTAACACACTCTTTGAATGTGATATCTGTCACAAATCATTTTCATGCAAAGGTAATCTCAATAAACACAAAAGAACAATACATGAAGGTATCCAGTCCTTTCAGTGTGACATTTGTCACAAATCATTTCGGCAAAAAGGTGGCCTAAAATCTCACATTAATTCAGTTCATAATCATAGCAAACCTTTCGAGTGTGAGATTTGCCACAAGACGTTTGCATACAAAGTAAATCTTAAAATTCACATAAATGTAGTACACGATCGGATCAAACCATTTGAATGTAAAAATTGTCAAAGAAAATTTGGGCAAAAAAGTAGTCTTGTAAGTCACATAAATGTAGTCCATCGTAGTATTAAACATACATGTGAAATTTGTAACAAATCATATGGACAAAAAAGTAGCCTCACTCAACATATAAGTACAGTACATGGTCTTTGCAAAACCTTTAAATGTAAAATTTGTCAAAAATCATTTTCTCAAAAGAGTAATCTTAGTAAACATATAAATTGTGTACACGATCGTAGAAAACCGTTCGAGTGCGAAATTTGTCATAAATCATTTAAATACAAACCGAATCTCAAAAGACATGTATTGACATTACACAATTCCAATAAACCTTTTAAATGTGATATTTGTCAGAAATCATTTTTACGCAAGTATGAGCTCGATACTCACATTAATATAGTACATATTCGAAGTAAACCATTTGAATGTGAGATTTGTCATAAATCGTATAGTCACAAGAATACTCTCAAAGCTCACAAAAATTCAGTACATAATCTTGGCAAACCTTTTACATGTGACATTTGCCAGAAATATTTTGGACAAAAAGGCCATCTCGATGTTCATGTAAATACTGTACATATTCGGGGCAAACCATTTAAATGTGATATTTGTTACAAATCATATTCATGCAAATTTAACCTTAATTTTCACATTAATACAGTACATATTCGAAGTAAATCATTTGAATGTGATAATTGTCACAAATCATTCTCTTACAAAAGTAACCTAATTAAACACATAAATGCAGTACACGATCGTATTAAACCCTTTAAATGTGAGATTTGTTACAAATCATTTGCACAAATAGGTCATCTCAAGAGTCACATAAATGGAAAACATACTCGTAGCAAACTCTTTGAATGTGAGATTTGTCACAAATTATTTGGACAAAAAAGTGATCTCAAAATTCACATAAATACAGTACATATTGGTATGAAACCCTTTGAATGTGACATTTGTCACAAATCATTTGGACAAAAAAGTGGCCTCAACAAACATATAATAACAGTACATGGTCATAGCAAACCCTTTGAATGTAGCGTTTGTCACAAATCATTTGGACAAAAAAATGCTCTCAAAATTCACATCAATACAGTACACAGTCAGAATAAACCCTTTGAATGTGAAATTTGTCACAAATCATTTACATCTCAGGCTTATGTCAATGTTCATATTAATACAATACATAAGCGTAACAAACCCTTTCAGTGTGAAATTTGTCATACATCATTTGGACAAAAAAGTTCACTAAATTTACACATTCAAACTGTACATAAGCATAAAAAACCCTTCAAATGTGAGATTTGTTATCAGTCATTTGGATATAAGGCTCGCCTTAATGAACACATAAATTCTGTACATAATCAAATTAAACCTTTCAAATGCGATACTTGTCACAAACTATTTTCACGCAAGGGTAATCTCAGTACACATGTAAATACAGTACATAATCGTATAACAAGTTTTAAATGTGACATTTGTTACAAATTATTTGGAATGAAGGGTCATCTCAAATCTCATATACAGTCAGTACATTATCGAATTAAGGGGTCAAAGGAGGCTTAAAATCGAAAAAATTTTATTTTATTTTCCAGTAGGATTTTTTGTCTCTGTAATAATTTTGATTATTCACTCAGATACAGCTGTTTTCGTAAGCTTTTCTTGCATACTTTGTATGTTAAATTTTTTCTTCTTTTGCGTTTTCTGTCGTTTTACCTTTTTGAACCCTTTGAATGTGACATTTTTTACAAATTACTCGGGCTCAAAAGTACTCTCAAATTTCACATAAATTCAGAATTTTGTAAAAAATCAATTATGCAAAAGAGCTTTCGAAAAAAATCATTAAATTTAATACACGAACGAAGTAAATCATTCGAGTATAACTGAGACGAAGCTATGCCGGGCAGACCCTCAAATCATTCAAGTACGGCAAAGCTCTTTTAATTTGTTTAGTGCATTTGAGCTTAGACAAAAGTTATATAAATTACTTAATAATATTTATCTGATGAAATATTTATCTGACAAATTACTCGGGCTCAAAAGTACTCTCAAATTTCACATAAATTCAGAATTTTGTAAAAAATCAATTATGCAAAAGAGCTTTCGAAAAAAATCATTAAATTTAATACACGAACGAAGTAAATCATTCGAGTATAACTGAGACGAAGCTATGCCGGGCAGACCCTCAAATCATTCAAGTACGGCAAAGCTCTTTTAATTTGTTTAGTGCATTTGAGCTTAGACAAAAGTTATATAAATTACTTAATAATATTTATCTGATGAAGTTGGCAGAAGATTCGTACGACTGAACATGGAGCTTTCGCCCATGCCTTTTAAATTCAGTGTGATTTGTATAAACATTATATCAAGTTCCAAAGAATTAACAACTTATACACGTCGTTGACAAATGCCGTCAAAGGACAAAATTAAGCCATAATTCTTCTATTATGGCCAAAAAACCTATCCTCCGACTACCTTAAAAAGAACTGCCACACTATGGTTAAACGCATACATGCTTTCCCTTCCCGTCGCAGAATACAAGAAAAACCCGAAGTAAATAGTAAGAAAAATCCATGTTCTAAAAATATAAATTACTATTAATAAACAGGAGATTGTGCTTACAACTGTGATTGTTAATTTATTGAATATATCCTATCCCTTCGCACTACGCCTCAAAATAAGAGACAATGATAAGCTATAATTAATATAAAGTAATTGTGCTAAATAAAAGAGCGCATTACACAATCATCAATAGAAGAAAATAGAATTAGTATTCATATAAACTGACAGACGAAGAACCCGCGCCGATTCAATATAGTGTAAATGCATTTACGTTCGTTAGACTCTGTAATATAACACGCCATAGCCTACGCGAACGGGGCGCTTTTTCCACTAGGACGTGCGTCCCGCTCGTCTAGAATTTTTAAACTCAATGATTTGTGGGATTTTCCTGACATTATATTAAAATCGAAGTTATAAATGAGCATCTTTAAAAGTTATAGCGTAAAAGAGACGATGCTTTACCTGTCTGTGTAGTATTGTTATTATTGCTGCATATGTCATCCCACCAATTCACTGCTTTGCTATTTTTCCCCCCGTGACTGAATTAAAATACTCATGCTTAGCATACAAAGAATAAAGCGGCACACGTACAAAATAATTTTGCATTGACTCGCTCGAAGGTAAAGGGGAAATATTTAGCCGGGAGGCAATCCTGCAGTCAGCGGGTCATCTCGCTAATGATATACTTCTTGTGCATACACCTTAAACGAAAAAATGCCATATGAACTACGCACGAGGATTAGATAGTCACCTTAACCGATCTCTCAAGAGTTGCGCCTCAAAAATGGTGGGGTGGCCACCCGCGATGGGCCACCTATAATTTGATAGTACTCCCTACCGTCGTCTATGGCGCAGTGTTTTTTCTGATGTGGTAGGGAGAATTTACATAAGTCAGCGTTGGATTGCGGGCGACTACAATATGTCTGCCAGTCACTGTTTTATCAATGTATCAGACATTGCCAACCTATACCAGTACCTCCTGTGCAATCCGTTTTTATATTATTAGGAGTTAAGACCGTTTAAATCGCCCTTCAATATCATGGAGAAATTCCAATAAGTAAAAAACATGTTTATTGTCATGTTTTCCATTTTTATACGTTCATACGCCGTGACAATGTTATGTAACTGTTCGAGTCAAAAGTTGGCAACACTATAGCTATATCGATAAAACAGTGACGGGCGGACGTATTGTAGTCGTCCGCAATCCAACGTTGACGTATAGGTAAGTCCATTGCTCGCCTTGTATTTCTAAGTGACGCTGTTCAGATGATGCGCAGTGCGATTAA
>CACVKI010143980.1:11875-22341 GCA_902732785.1 Trichogramma evanescens
TTTTTTCATTTTTTTCGCTTATTTTATCCAACTCGAACTCATTCGAAAAAAAATCGGTGCAGGTCAATTCGATTACGATCCGAATCTGGAGACGTGCTCCATAGTGCCGGACGCGAACGGCCGATCGCCCAAAACTTTTCTGTTCGTCACCGGCTTCTTCATACCCTGCATCGTCATCGTCGCCTGCTACGCCAAAATATTCTGGGTCGTGCACAAGTGAGTAATCGAAATGGCGCAACTATATAATGAAAGATATCTAAAAAAAAAAAAAAAAACTCCACAGATCGGAGAAGCGAATGAGGCAGCACACGCAGCCCCAGCAGACGACGCAGCAGCCCGCGATGCAGCAGATCAAATCGCCCTACTCGCCCGCCCGCCCGGAGAGCACTCAGCGCGAGATCAAAAAGGGCCGCAGCGAGTGGCGCATCACCAAGATGGTGCTGGCGATATTTTTGGGCTTCCTCGCCTGCTACCTGCCCATCACCATCGTCAAGATCGCCGATCCCGAAGTCCGCAATCCAGGTAAACGATCGCGTATACCGTTACAAAAATATACTCGTGCGGTATCATTAACTCAACGAGCCGTAATAATTGTTGCCTTGAGACGTCGTTGATCGCTCGCGTGTAATTAGTCGCTCTATTTAACTCGTTGTTTTTTTTTCTCTCAGCCTTCCACGTGATCGGCTATCTCCTGCTCTACGTCGCGTCCTGCGTCAATCCGATCATCTACGTGATCATGAACAAGCAGTATCGCCAGGCCTACGCCGGGGTGATCAGCTGCTCGAGGATCCGGGCGAGCCTGACGCCCCACGGCAGCAGCGCCCCCGGCCACAACAACAATTACGCGCACCAAGGTATGCCGTCCACGTCGTCGCCGTCGCAGCAACAACTGCAACAGCCGAAACATCAGCAGCAGCAACAGCTGCAGCGACAGCAGCAGTTGCTGCAACAGCAACAGCTGCAACAGAACAATTACGTCGTGACCGTGACCAAACTTTGACCTATAGACCAGTAGACGACGACGACGACGACGATGATGATAATCGATATATTTTTTTGTACACAAGTAATGTGTACAATTTAACGAACGTGATTTTAGCGGGTTTACTTCGTTTTTCTTTTTCAATTATCCAGATTATTGGATATGACGAGAAAAACTTGAGATTAATTTGATCATCCCAACGAACTAGACTCGACCGTATTATTAACGATCAAACGAACTTACCTGTACGTGAAGTTCGATCGTAATTATGTGAAAACCTCGTTCAAGATGATTACATGTAGTAGTCCTTGTTGACGTCACAATTCACAACGTTTTAGAGATGTCAATTCTGCGCGACAACGCCTCTGTGCCGCGAGTGGCGCGCGCTATCCCTCATATTTTAGAGTTTTAAAGTAAACCAAGAGCTTGATGATTACGGGTTTCATTATAATTTTAAGAATTTATTTGGGATTTGGGTGGGCATGTAATCATCTTGAACGAGGTTTTCACATAATTACGATCGAACTTCACGTACAGGTAAGTTCGTTTGATCGTTAATTATATTTCAAACCTCGTTCTTCGAGATTACATGTAGATGTTAAGAGTAGATCTTGGTTTCTTTTTTTTTTTTTTTTTTTTNTATTACAAAATCAAAGTTACAAGTTGTTTCTTTATTTTTTAAGAATTGAGTTTGCGAATTCTACATTCGATTTTTCTACAGGCTGATTATAAAATTTTGCGAATATGGTAGACTTCTCTGACCACCCTGCAGTTTGCTTAATCGTTCTTAAATCGATTCCTTTTCTATTAGCAGTTGATGTTGATGCATGCCTTGTGCTATGCCCAGTAAATCTTGAAGTATCAATACCTGCTTTTGTTAGTATATTTTTTATCCAACGACTGATTGACTGGGACCCTATACTCTTATAGGGTTTTCTAGTTGATATGAATAATTTTGATTTATCCTGTCTAAAATCCTTTGACATTTCAATATATTTCAAAAGAGTAGATGCTGCACATAATTTTGGCCTCTCTCGAAAAAAGGGCAGTATTAAATTTGGTTGTCTAGTACCAGGCTTCGAGGTCTTGACCAGATCAGGTATTTTAATTTGAAGTTCTGTGCCTAGATTTGATATATTATTTATATCGATAAGGGCAAAAGTTTGTGCACGATGTGCAGTGCACAGCGCCAATAATATTAATGTTTTTTCTGAGATTTCTTGAAAGGTAAGTGGCTCTGGTAATTTTTCAATGTAATCAAAAACGACTTCAGGGTCCCAGGAGCTAGAATATTTTGCTGTCTGTGGTCTCAATTTGAACACACCCTTTAGAAATCTAGAAATCATTGGATCGTTCGACAGATCATCCGCTGATATCAGTGATATAGCTGATCTTGCGGTATTGATCGTACCGTATGAAGCACCTTTGTCGAACTTTTTTGTAAGGAACTTGAGGATCGTATGATTAGACGAATTAAATGGGTCGGCATCATGATCTTTACAGAACTTCCACCAATCTATCAAGCTGCTGCTATATTGCTTTATAGTAGATGTAGCCAAAGAAGCAACTAATATTTTTATAGCATCTTCTGAGTGTCCTTGATTTTTGAATGCCTGCCGGATAATAGACCTGCCATCAGGTACATCTTCTGTGACAACGGGTGTGTGATGCTCCTGTCAGGAGATAATAATAGAGATGAAGAAGGTGAAAAAATGATTGGCTCACTCTCTAGAAGAGAAAGGTATAGAGGATACCATGGTTGAGTTTTCCATACGGGTACGACAACCACACCTTTAGCTTCATCGCTTATAATTTTTCTTAGTGTTTTAAGAATGAGTGAAAACGGAGGAAAAGCGTAAAAACATTCGTTTTTCCAAGGAATGGTAAATGCGTCCGATACAAAGGCATCAGGATCTTGGTGCCATGAGCAGAATTTATTACATTTTCTGTTTAGTCTGGAAGCGAAAAGGTCTATGTCAAAGGTGCCAAATACTCTTTCGATCTTTCTAAATGCGTCGTTCGAAAGTTCCCATTCGGTATCTACGTTTTTTACTCGAGATGCTGCGTCAGCGTTGATATTGGTTTTTGACGGTATGTAAGTCGCGAATAACCATAAGCCTTTTGACTCACAATATTGCCAAATGTCTCGAGCTAGATTGTTCAATCGTCTATTTTGTATACCGCCGAGCTTGTTAACGTACGATATGGCCGTTACGTTATCACATCTTAAAAGAATTTCGCAGTTATGCATATTTGATGTAAAGCACTTCAGTCCGAGAAATATTGCCTTAAGCTCGAGGCAATTAATGTGCCACTCTTTTTCGGTAGCGTTCCAGAACCCGTTGGTGGTAACGTTGTTTGCGTGAGCACCCCAACCCGATAAAGATGCGTCGGTATAGATTTCCAGCTTATAATCACCGTATCTAATTGGATTCTTACCGACGCGAGCAGCTTTGATCCACCAATCAAAATCCTCTTTTAAATATGACGGTATAGACATTACTTTGTCGTAGTTATTAAAGGCGAATATAAGCGCAAGATATCTCTCTCTCTCGAATTGCTTACAATATAAGGAACTGTACGCGATAGCACGAGTGCAAGAAATCAGGTAGCCGATAAATTCGGCAAACCTTCGTATGGTACAAGCTTTGACGCGCGACATTTCATTCAGTAAGTTCATTAACTTATTTCTCTTTTCTGGAGTTAATTCCGTGTACAATTCACGTGTGTTTATGATCGTACCAAGGTATTTACATGTCTGCGATGGTATAAGCGAGCTCTTCTTGTAGTTTATAATAAATCCTAAATTTTGTAATAAATTCGTCGTTTCTTTTAAATTCCTGAGACAACTCTCGTACGTAGAACCTATGCACAGAATATCGTCAAGATATATACAGCATAAATGACCCGCGCAACGAATCTTATTTATGACCGGTTTCATTAATTTAGTAAAAATAAGAGGCGCGAGCGAATAACCAAAAGGTAAACACAAAAATTCGTACGTAGTACCATCAAATACGAATCGAAGGTATTTGCGACTGTCTTCATGTATCGAGATAGAATGAAATGCGTCTTCGATATCAATCGTTCCCATGTAATAATCTCGAGCTACAAGCTTTTCTACTGTTCTCAAGTCCTCCATCTTAAAATGAAGTCTTTCTACGAATTTGTTTAAATATTTTAAATTTAAAATAAATCTATTTGAACCGTCAGGTTTTGCGACAAGAAAATATGATGATAAAATTTGATCTTTATGTGATTCGCATGGTGCGATCACGTTCTTTTTGAGTAACCTGTCTAACGCAACTTTAATGTCTAATTTTTCGACCGTTGAAAACTTCGGTTCGATATTAAGTGATCTTTTATTTTCAGGCTTCTGAATGAACGAAAGTTTTAGACCTTTGACATAACCTAAAATTACTTTCTCAGAGGTAAGCATTGACCATTCAGGGAGGAAAAAACGAAGTCGACCAGCTACGTTACCCACCGTTACTTCCTCGGTTTGTTGAAGCGATTGTTGGCTCCCGCTTGATACGGAGCTTGCCTCTGCATGTTCGCTAAAGGTGCTCGAGCTTGCTTCCACTGTACTGATGTCCTCGGTTGAAATTTCAGGAATTTTTTGTTTCCTTGATTCTGGTAATTGCCCACTTGCCTCTGGGGGACAAGTGGGCCCTTCCTGTTTTCCTGGTTCTGTCGAGACTGATTCTTTTCCTTTTGGACAAGCTGAGTAAGCTTATCCAAAGCTTTATCATTATTTATAGCGTCGACGAGCTTGCTCCCATATAGATATTTGTCTGTTTTTGTTTTATCTAAAACGTGTTTCACAGACTGAAGAGTGGGATTTATATAAGCTTTTCTTGCCTTAGTATGCTTGTGAAAAGTGTCGGTGAGCAAGCCGCCCGCATCAAAAAGCTTTCCGAGGAGATCGAATTTGTCAATTTCAGAATCTTCATCAAGAAGTAATGAAATTGCTGAGCCAAGAGCAGATAAGGCTGTACCAATATCATTCTGAGTGAGACGAAAGTACTCGTCTCTTTTCAGTGTTGCTTCAGGGATGGCTTTTACTAATTCCTCATTTATGACAGGTGCTTCGAGGTTACATGATCCATTTCGAGAGTACTGTTTCAGCATATTTTCTTTTTCCTCTTTGGACAGCCCCTCAGCTAGCCAAGAGTTCCATCGACTAGCGAGTTCAGGGTGAAAGGCATGGTCCTGAATAGTTCTAGATGTAGGGTCTGCGCCCATCCTATCAAGTATCTCTGGATCTAATGTAACTATCTGTTGTTCGTTGCAGGTAACGTCCTGTAGGTGAGATTCAGTATCCTCGCTTGGGGGATCTGCTGAGCGTGCTGACTCATTTGTTTTTTCTTTTGATGGATCATCGACTTTGTCGCTCTTATCAGCAGTCTTTGAATCTGTGTAAGAGAAAAAAATATATGTACTGTTTATTGCCTTCCCTTAAAGAGCAAGGTCACAGTCATTGCGCGATCGACACTTGGCCGTACTATGTATGGGCTCGGTCGTCTAACCTCAAAAATTTCTCGCTAAGCATACTTTTTGACCTACCTTCGACTAACTTGTCGTTGTCTTTCTTATTGGGGTCTGATGACTTTTGATTATTAGCTATCTCAGCGAGCTTCTTTGCCTTAGCTTCGTCCATCAAAAAGAATAGAGCGTTTTCTATAACCTTCAAACGCTTCTCGACCGACTCGCCACTGACTTCTTCGTCACTTCTGTATCGTTTGTCATTATCACTCCTATCTCTGCTTCTCGAGGAGCGTTTACGCTTATGCCTTGACATATTAACAACCCGTAAAAGTTTGGAGAAAAATATAAAAAAGCTATGAACTTTGAGGGAAAAAATCTCTATACGTGCGATTTGTTCGTTACAACGAAAAACAAATGAGGGATAGCGCGCGCCACTCGCGGCACAGAGGCGTTGTCGCGCAGAATTGACATCTCTAAAACGTTGTGAATTGTGACGTCAACAAGGACTACTACATGTAATCTCGAAGAACGAGGTTTGAAATATAATGACATATAATACGGATAGACTGACATTATTCACGATCTTAAAAATATACAGACCTTTTGCCTCGAGAGATTCATCTGTCGTTAACTTAATTAATTAATTTTGTACATACATAATGCATCATCTCTCATTCTATATTTTTTAATTCGAGGTTTGGGTAAACTGTTATAATTACACAATTACACACACATACACACTGCGAAAGATCATTCGTTGCGGTCGCTTATATACTTTGTCTGCCTTCTTACTCTTGTGCATTCGTTCTCAAGCTGGCTTTATTATTATTTTCCAGGACTTGCCGAAACGAGCTAATAATTGTGTTATTGACGCCACTCTTTTCTGCGCAATTAAAGCAATTGTAAAAAAAAGAAGTCCTCCGAGGCGAGTAGAGTACGTTTTTTTTTACTCGATCAGATACTTTTTTGTTTTATGTTTTGATTCATCCTTTGGCTTTTGATTGTTGAGTGTTTTTTTTTTCCTGTAATGTGCGTAATTTAGCTCGTTGCTCTGTATCATACTTTGCTATATATTTGTGTAATGTGAGTTTGGTTGGTTCCTTTATCAAAAATTTCTTGGAATTCCTTACTATTGATGCATCGTTAAAATAACGAACGAAAAAATCCAAGTGAAAATTTTCTAAGCGGTAAACGATTCCAAAAACATTTGAAAAGTGAACCACCCTAATGTAAGTGTAGTGCTGTAACGAATGGTATTGTTTTTATCCTTCGTTTACTGTACTAATCTGTGTGTAAATCGACTTGTCTTGTTTAAAAAAAAATTCTACATTATTCCTATGTAAATACTATTTATCATTGCAAAAATGATTTGTACATAATATAGATTTGCCGATTGTTTGTTATATTACCCCCCACAATTGAGATTAATAAGTGTTTTAACGCAAAGTTTATTTATCTTTGCAGATAACTCCAAAGACTTGAATAAAACGATGGTGTCAACCGTGTCGATCGGCATGAATTCCATTAAAGACGATTTCGTTTAAAAAAAAATCGTTTAGAAAAAATAAACGAACAAAAAAAACCCGAGGGACCACATTCAACCTGTTGCTCCGTACATGTAAAAAGTTTTCATTTTTTTGTACAATCGTTTAGAACTATTATATATTTAAAATTGTATTTATAATTATTATAAATAGACGCGAAAGATTAATAGGAAAAGAAAGAGAACGCGAATTTTGTGAATTTAGGTGCTAATAATAATTGTTGCGATTTGATAACGTGTTTATATAATTTATAATATGTATATCATCGAAAAAAATGCTTATATTTATTATATGTAGTTGCAATGTTGTCAAATTTTTATATTATTATTATATGTAATCGTATAATATTATTATTACGACCAAAGAGCGTAAACGTATTTTTTCGAATTTGAATGTTATGTAAATAAATTACATTAAAATGGCTGGTGCGATTGCTAAAATAACATTTATAATTAAGAGGAACGACTCGAGCGAGGCATGAAGTATTTCTCTCTCTCTCTCTTTTTAAAAATCATCTCGAGCTGTACACTACTTTATACACAATGTATACTTCGCATAATAAATATGTCATGTCCGCGCGAGCAGAGAATCCAATCGGTTCTGTAAAAGTTTAGTGTATAAAACTTAATTTTATTTTAATTTAATGACATATCGTTTACTAAAAGAAAATAAGAGCGCAACCATTCAGTCAGTAACTAGTAAGAACGTACATATGTCGAGTGTGCAAAAAAAAATGATTCGATACAAGGATTAATTTTTTTCATCATTTTTTATAAAACGAAAAAATTAATTTTTTCGATACACAATATTATGGTCACCGTGTGATCGTATTTAGATGTCGTACGCACTATCGAGACACACTTGAACGCAATAATATTATTTAATAATTAAGATTATGCATCGATTGCTTGTACATAGAAAATACGAATTATAACGAAAACAAAAACATATTTATGTACATTTATAATAAAAAAATAGGTAAGATAGAATAAAAACAACAACAACAGAAAAAGGAAATCGAAATTTTTTTACAATACTTTGTTTAGAGTGATTTCCCTTTCATGGCACAAACGCACGTACTTTTTACATACATGATTCACCCACGCATCATTCACTCGCACACACATACTTGCACTGTTACGATTCACATGAGGTGGCAGCATGCCTGTTTGGTCCCTCTGATTGGCCCGCTGCGAAGTGTGATCGACTCCCGTACTTCCTGCTTGAATTTCGAGTTCAGCACTTCCGCCACCATGAAGTGCAACGCCTCCTCTGCGCCGAGCATGGAAAACGACAAAAGAAAGAAATTACAATACATGATAAAATTACGCACCATGATAAAAGAAAAAATCTTTTCATCGGTCCTGCTCGTCCCCCATGCACAACAACAATCATTACCGATATTCGTATTCTCCTTGGCCGAGCAGAGGAAGTACTGGTCGATCTCGTTCTCCTTGCAGAACTTGACGATCTGGTCTGTCGTCACCGCCGCCTGCTGTATGTCGCTCTTGTTCGCCAACAGTATGATGGGTATATTGCTTCCATCGGGCTGCTGTACCTTTTCCCGCAGATCCAGCAGCCACTTCTTCAGCGACTTGAACGTGTCCACGCGATTCACGTCGAAGACCAGAGCGGCTGCGGCTCTATGTTATTTTCATAGGTAAAAATGGGACCCCCGCGATAGCAGGAAAGAGAAAACAAACAAACAAATGTGAATGTGAATACGAGCGAACAAAGGAGATAGAGAAAAAGAAGTCGAGAAAAGGTATTCTTATCTCCGCGCGCGACTTCTATCGGTCTACTCGAGCGTGTGAAACTTTTTTAATTTATATAAAATCGTACGCATTATATTTACGCTTGTTTGTAGTACACTCTTGTCATGTATCCGAATCGCTCGTGGCCGGCTATGTCCCTGCGAGTACGGGAGAAATAACAAAAAAAAAAAGAAAATGTAAAAGATGATAAACATAATGTTGGTAGAGGAATCGTGTCTCACCACAGCTGGAGATTCACTTTGGTCTGGTGATCCCAGTCGATGGACTTGAAGGCGAAGTCAGCCCCGATGGTTATTTTGTAATTCGACGAGAACTTGCCTGTCAAAATGATTACAATAAATAAAGGTTTATTGACAAGAAGATCGAAAGCTTACGATATTTGTAAAAAATTGTTATTTCGTACGAACCTTCTGTGTACCTCCTGACGATGGCGGTCTTGCCTGCAACAGCAACAACAGCAATAAAATAACAAAGTCGTGTACACCACGTGCGGGCCTCGCGCGTTTATAAATAAATATCGTATACATTTCACACACATGCACTCGACGAATCTTTGCACTCGTTTTATACACAACAATCTCGGCAGTCTATATATATATATATGCAACGTTGCGCTGCCGATCGGCTGCTTATCGCAATATAATGCAGCCAACAATAACAACAAACGAACATGGCATACGACTCGCACTCGTATTTATACGTAGCGAATTCTTTATACGGTAGCAACAAAATGGTGCATTTATATGTATATCGAAATAATTTTTGTTGCGCTCCTTACCAACTCCGTAATCGCCGATGACGAGCGCCTTGAGCAGCAGCTCGGTGCGCGGCTTCCTCGGCGACACGTTGTTCGGCTGAATAACTGACATGACGACGACGACGACGACAAAGATCGCGATATGTATCAACAACAATAACAAACAAAAAAAAAAAAAACTTAATTTTCTAGCGCTCGCGGACGAGTCGAGAGACGCGTTCGAGCCGCTGCTGTATATGCAAACTCTAACTCTAGCCGCGATCGGGATAATATAATTTCACCATAATCGCGCTGCGTCTGTCTTTGCGGGTCGTACAACGAGCGCCGCGACGTTCACATGGCAGCTTGCACGAATGCTACACACACGCGCGCGCCAAAAGTTAGAGGAAGATAACGATACAGAGAGAAAGAGAGACGACGACGACGGCGACGACGACGATTCGATTATCAATCGCCGCGACGAGACGTACACCGAGCTTATATCTTTCTATTGTACGTGTGTGTTTTCGTGTGTTTGTGTGCGATACGTAACCCGCGCGCGCAAGCGTCGATGCCAGGCAATGATCGATGATTAATAAAAGTGTGTATTATTATATGGGCTATTCCACAACAGGTGTTGCAGGCCAAAAAAATGAAGTTGAAACTAACCATGTACTCTTCAAGAACACAATGAAAAATGAAAATCCTGAACATCTCAGCCCTTTAGGTCCAACCCTATTGAATTTTCAGGGCCTCAAAGTTGGATTTTCATGTTATGAGGATATTCTGTTTGTTACTCTGCTTTTCTGGGGTGCATATGAAAAAATTTCTAAACCATGGTTTTTCATCTAAAATTTGATGTAGAATTCAAATCTGTACTCAAAAATGACATTCATAACCTCAAAACCCCTTAAAACTGAAAAAATAGTGTAAAATACCAT
>CACVKI010143981.1:0-19832 GCA_902732785.1 Trichogramma evanescens
TGTCAACATGTTTCCAACACTTCACCAACATTTTATATCGATAAATTAGCAACATGTTTCCAAAATGTTCTACATAGGTTCAATTTTTACGCGGGCACGCATAGATACATGATAAATATGAAAATGAAAGCTTGTATTGTATAATAAAATTTTACTTATGCCTTCGTCAACTAATATATGAAATTGTTACGGCAGTGTAAGGCTGTACCTACTTCTATGACGCTGTGTCAAACAAATAAAAAATTCCGGAACAAGTAAATAATTCACACAATTCTTCACTTGTCACCCAGATCGTCACAGAAGTTAAAAATTTTATTGAAAACAAAAAAATTCAATAAGTATAATAATACATCAACGTTTCGCTGCTTTCGTACGCAGCCTCATCAGGACTAAATACACAGATGGTCAAGTTTAGTTACTGCAGTACTCACATAACAAGCTTGTATTGTATTTTTTGAGTTCTTTTTTTTTTATATGATTAAAAAAAGAAGACTATTTCATTTACGTGTATCGTGTGTATTTGTACTATTATCTTAAATTTACCACTTTCAGATTTACAGATGAAGGTACTCGCCATCTAGCGGCGAATACTGGCATTAACTTCGATTAAATTTTCATACATTTTAAAACATCCGATCTTTATCTCTCCGGTGTGGTATCTAACCATGTCAATACAAAAATTAATCTTTATTTTAATCCTAGACAGTAATTCTGATTTGCTTAAACGTCCACATCGACTTCTCTAGGGCAAATATGCCCTTAAACGGTTCTCTTTTCTCCTCTGCATCGCATCCCAGCGCTTATATTCTTGTACATTATATCGGGAGCAAATCTCCAGCTATCGTGCGAGGGACGAGGATAATTGGGTTTCGGGACCACCTACGGTGATCGTAATGCGATACAATACGAGCTCATTAACGTCGACGCGAATCAGATTTTCATTATGCGCCTTCTCGTCCATTAGATGCCTGGCGGTATAAATATCGAGAGGACCGAGCGAGCGAAAGAATCTAATAATAATATATTTTCTCGTCGGGGCTCGATCTCTACTGAGCACGCGCGAGCAGACGCGTCGCGGCAGCTTCAACAAGAACAATTCATAATGAAAGTCAACTCGATCATTATAATATAATTTGCGGATGGGGGAGTGAAAATTATTCGCCCGAACAAAGCTTGAATTTGAGCTTCGCGTTGGATCATATACACAGCACGCGAGAGATGCGCAATTTTTAGTCGTCCAGATTGAATTACATGCGCGGCCCATGGGTCACTTGCATACTGTTTGATTTTCAACTTTGCTTGAGCACATATAGCTCGGCTATACCTGGCAACGTTTAAGGCAGCTTCATCAGTCTGCATTCATTATGACGTGAAAATTTTTGAACAAACTGTCGAGGGAATTTTGTAGAAAACTATATCCGTTCTGTTCGAGTAAACACACAGTGGAATTTTACGAAATTAAAAGATCTAAATTGAATCGTTTGTTATTTTGTATTCGAAAAACAAGAGTAAAACAAATTAAAAGCTCTCACAATCATCTTTCCAAATCTCATTCGCCACAACTTTCGTAAAATATAAATTCATACACTTTTCAATCGTTGATCATCAACTAAACTATTATTCGCGTCAATCAGAATATTACACGGTAATTCACTCTCCTCTTCGACGTCAGCTCACCCGCACCCTCGCCCTCTCTCTCTCTTTATGCAACTTCTCCCTCCGAACTACTCGCCATTTCCATTTAAATTCAAACTTTCGTCGCGATAAAGCATATGTCCGATTCGACGAGAGTCAACTTTTCAGTGCGACTCGGCTTTTTTCACCCGTCTCCCGGCCTCTCTCTCTCTTTCACTCTTTTCGCAAACCAGTGGCTCCCACTCTTGGAAAACTCGATCTCTCTCTCTCTCCTTTTACCCCAGAGCCCCCAACCCTCTCTCGCGCAGCTCTAAGCTTGTACGCCATGCTACGTATAAAATTTGAAACCCATTCGAAATGAGCGCTCGATTCAGCCATCTAGGCAAATGCACAAAGTCCGCTTATATCTACGTCTACGTGTGTGTGTGTGTGTGTGGGTGGCACACGCGTGGGATATACATACACATATACGAGTAATATTTCCCAGGTGGCTGGGGAAAGCTTCGGGTGCTGTACGGTCGCGCGCGAGTGCTCGATTGCACATGGAAGACACCCACACACGTATACACGATGTACGTACAAACGAGAGAGTGTGAGAGACTTTGCATATAAGCGTCGAAGCCTCCTGCGCTGTACACATTATACATATAGCAACTATATAGCGGACGTTCCATTATTTCCGTTAATCCTCTTGTGTAGCTCCCTCAAACGTCCTCTCTCCTCTTGCGACTCTGTCTTCCTCTCGTTTTACTTATACATACGTTATATATCTCTCTGTGTGTGTACGTGTGCTATATATGTAGTTTATGCAGTATATATACGACGTATAGACCACATCAAGAGGACGCGTCTTAAACCTCCTTCTCCCGCTCCCCTCGTACGTCCTCTTGTATATATACCGCATCCAGCTAATGGTACGTGTTGTTCCTTGGGGATTTCGCATCCAGTCCGAGACGTGCGCGAGAGAGAGAGAGAGAGAGAGAGAGAGAGACGGACGCGTATTAGTCTGTCTTCTCTAGCAGGTGTGCGCGCATTTCTCGTCGCAAGTGTCACCGCGTCTGCTATTATACGTATCATCATATATTGTGTGAGTTGCAACGAGAAGCCGCACGCGCGCGCACAGTCGTCTTAGTTAATATAAAAAATGACTCGCGTCGTCGTCGTCGTCGTCGCGCTCAATTGTCCCGAGCTATAGCAGCTGCTGCGAAAGGCAATGAAAATACGCAATTGAATATGTCGCGCGCGAGCTTTATGTGTACGAGTATATCATGAAAAGCGGCGCAGCAGCCTCGCTACGAGCGAAAGATGGAAAAATAGTAATTTCAGCTCCGCGATTCTCATGATGGCTGAAACATTATTTTGTTTTTGCTTTTTCGCAACGGTAATTGTATATTTTATGTGCGCGAAGATGCAATTAACGCGCCGACGAACTCGCGCCGGCATACAGCTGCAGCTGCTGCTAGCTGCGCCTCGTGAAATGCAAATGTGACGTGCTCTCGAAATGTATATTATGTATCTTGTATTGCGTCATCTACGCGTCAAGGCCCGGCCGGGCGCAACGTTATGTTATCGTTTGCGACGACGATGATCGTGTATAGCACGCAAAAATGAAAAATATTTCAGACGCGACGGAAAGAGGCAATAGAGAGGCTTTTCTTCTTGGAGCACGGCTCGTTGAATTATCAATCGCGATCATCCCTTTGGGCCTCGGAGCTGCGTCGGCTTTGGCGGGGCGTTAAAACTTTAATACGACGCTCAAAGTCTGCGCTCCGCGCGGCGCCCACAGAGTAGCGCCAAGATCCGCGCGCGTAAAAGTAAAATTCGAGGCGGCACCGCGCGCGAACACGCGAACAGCTCGAGTGAGTAACGTACACGTATATGCACCACATTTAACGCGCACTGCAGGCGCGGAGAATTAAAATATTGACATTATGTTACGCGGCGTAATATTAGTCGTAGATAATTAAAAATTCAACGCACAGAAGCGCATACTGAGAGAATAACGAATTATGGGTTAAATGTAAAATCTAATTATATACTAAGGTAAATGCATACAGAGAATATGGAATACATTGTATAAATTGTACATAGCGTATAATGCGTACATATATAATCTGAAATTTCATCAATATTTGCTCAAACATCGTGGCTTTCGAGGAGTGAATTCATTTCCGACACATTGTGTTTTTGTGTGAGTTTCTCGGTCAATACACGGTAACGATTAGAAAGCGAAATAGAGGCGTTGACTATTTCTATTGTCATTACAGCACATGTGTTATACATACGAGAGTCCCCAATTACTCTATACTAGGGCTGTGCGAGTACCCGAGTTTTCGAGTTTTACTCGACTCGGGAAAATTCAAGTACTCGAGTTTTTTCGAGTACTCGCGTTTTTTCGGGTACTCGAATTTTTTCGAGTAATCGAGTTTTTCGAGTACTCGCAATATATTTAAGTTTTAAGTAAATAAATGATGAATTAACAGTCTCTAGACCCCTCCTTTTGTATGTACGTGCTTATAAGTGTGATGAAGTGTGGTACTATTAAATTATTTTCTTCTTCCAATCCAATCCGCTGCGAATATCACACTTATAAGCATGTACACACAAAGGGAGTTGGTCTAGAGACTATTAATTCATCATATATTCACTTAAAACTTAAATATGTTGCGATTACTCGAAAAACTCGATAATTCGAAAAAATTCGAGTACCCGAAAAAACTCGAGTACTCAAAAAATCGAGTACTCGACTCGAACTCGACGAGTCGAGTTTTTTCGAGTACTCGCACAGCCCTACTCTATACATATCTAGAACCATTTCATTTCTCATTTTATCCATTTTTTTTTTACTTTCGATAGATCATAGAATCGAATTCTATCGCCCATCTCTAGGCAGTACACATTACGGCGCTGCAGCGTGAGCAAGTAGAAAAAATCACATCGTTTGCAGCAATTGATTTTTTCAAAGAAAATTGAAAAATATTTTTTTATTTTTCGTGATTGTGCGTTGTATGTGAGTGCGTATAAAAATGTACACCTCCGAAGTCCAATTCAATATATACCAACAAAAATTAGAAAGATTGAAGCGCTTAAGAAAAAATGCCAATTGGGAAATAGAAGAAGAACGACGTGAATTACTTAATCCACTTTATCACTTGGTCGAAGATTGGCAAAGACCACTTCCAAATCTTCGGGACATTTTTCTGCCCGAAGAAATCGATTGGCTTCTTTTACAGTCTGTAATTGACGAGTATACACAAACTTCGAAAAATCAATTCGTCCGATTTGTGAGCGCCACCGGCTACGAAGATGAGCCTAAAGTTGACGAGGACCGCAAGCCATCGTCGCGTCGCACCACACAAATTCATTTTGCGGCTAGGCACAGACTTTCCGTGAAAGTTACCATGGTGCCTGGTCTTTTTAAAATA
This sequence comes from Trichogramma evanescens, assembly GCA_902732785.1. Lineage (NCBI taxonomy): Eukaryota > Metazoa > Arthropoda > Insecta > Hymenoptera > Trichogrammatidae > Trichogramma > Trichogramma evanescens. The sequence goes on from CACVKI010143981.1 coordinate 5,061, forward strand.
TTTAATAGATTCGATGTGAATTACACCGACGAAGATGGATTGACGCATTTACACGTGGCTTGCGAGTATGGTTTTATCGACATCGTCAAAAAATTCCTCGAATCCAGACTGGTGGATCCCAATTGCCGCTGCGAACGAACGGGTGATTTTTCGCTTCACACGGCTCTGGCCCAGACGCAGTATGAGATCGCCGAATCGTTGCTGAGAAGCGGCGCGATCCAAATTTGGCCGATGCAGAAGGAAAGACTGCTCTGAACATCGCAAGCGAAATGGATGGATCGCAAGCGAATTGGATCCTCGTTCTAGTTATCCCCTGCATAGGCTAACAATACTTACCGATAAACAACAGAATATCCGGAAGCGGCTGGACAGGGGGGCCAACCCGAGTTTGGCCAGCAATAATGGATTCACACCGTTGCACATCGTCTGTCGGATATTTGAAAATTTCGAGAACGACTTGTCAAGGAGATTATTCGAGCTCCCCGACGGCAACTATCGGCCGTTGCAAATCAATGCTCAGAACGAGTCGGGTAATACACTGCTGCACTACGCTTCGAAAGGCGACCACAAATTCTTGTTCGAATTGCTGCTGAGGGGAGGCGCGATCTGAATCTGGCCAATGCGAAGGAATCGACTCCTCTGCACGTTAGTTGCGTGAATTTTTTCCATGGTCACGTACTGGTGAAGATGCTCTTCGAGCTCGGTCACGAGCAGTACCGACCGGTGCGTATCGATGCCCAGGACGAATTGGGCCGGACACCGCTGCAAATAGCCGCGGCGAGTCTTCAGCCGAAAACTTTCGAGCTGCTCTTGACTCGTGGTGCCGACCTGGCATTTGACCTCGTGGTCCAACTTCGTTTTTCCCACCGAGACTCAATTCGCTCAGATCCAGAGATCATCAATACGTCCAGAATGGGAAGGTTGTGATTTTAAATTCAGACGAGCGTTTCGCGCTCTGATGATCGTCGAAAGTCTCGGGAGAAGGGGATACTAAATGGACCAGAGCGAGGCCTTGACTGTCATGAGCCTTTTTGCCAAGTGCGGATTGTTCGAGAAGACGGCGGATGTCAATGAACTCTTGCGTAACGATGAAGAGTTCGCGATCAGAACAAAACGTTAAATGCTCACCCCGAGTCTGTCGATCTACGATCTGATCCAATTATCACCCCAAGAGATAACTACGAAACAATTCACGCATGCGGAGTACTTAAACTTCGTGTACTCGGAAAAATTGATTAAGCTCGATAAAAAGCATCTAGAGGCAGATTGAAAAAATATAAATAGCTTTCAAAAAATTAATAATTAGTTACTGATAGTATAACGATGATAAATACTAAATAATTGAGAAAAAATGGATATTTGGCGACTGCAATTTACGCAATTCGTTTTCGCCGTGTAGCTGATTCTTTTCTTTGTATAAGCAAACGCTTACGTAACAATTTTCTAGTAAACAGAGGCATTTTGAAATTTTTAAATTGAAAATCGATCAGAAAAATCAACGACAACCGTATTGATTTTTTAATTCTTCATAGCTTTATCACTTAAAGTGATACACAACTGTCGACTACGTGTATCACTGCGTCTCTCTCGCGAACGTGCGTGAACTCGGGCTGCCCTAAGGCTTCAAAAAAAAAAAAAAAAAAAAAAGGGAAAAAAGGAGCCACCTAATTCGCGCGTGTACACAAGCTGAGACGCACACGCAATAAACGCGAGCTTTAACAAAAAAAAAACCCGAAGAACAATCATACACGATCCGAAACGTGTTGAAACAAAAAGATTCTTAGCTGCAGTTGTTTTCGTTTTCTTTGTACGCGCGATAAAGTAACACGAGACAGAGTGTCTCTAGGCGTTGGACGCAAGAAAAAATCTGGAAAGCTAATTACATGGTTAATGATAAAAAATGCTTTGCTTCTCGTGAGAGAGAAAACATTTTCAACACCCTCTTTGCAAAGGCAGCAGCAGCAGCAGTGAGAAAGAGGGAAAGAAATCTCATAAGAGAAATGTCGTATTAAGCTGGCGTCTTGATTAAAGCCTCCTTTTCTCCCGCTTCTGCTGCTTTCTTTCTCATTTAAAGAGCGGTAAAAAAAATTTTCCTCGCACCCTGTCTTCGGTTGTTTCATTCGTTTTCTACGTATTTATGCGTACGTGCGTGTTTACACACTGCGAATGCGTTTCTTTTACTTTCTCCTCCTTCTTTTTTCTATTTAACGGAAACGTACGTTGAGAATTGAAAGGCAAATCTCGGAGATAGTTTTTTTTCTCGTTGTTGCGCAAGACTAGCTACTGTACCAGAAGCGCCAAAAGGAAAACGAAGCTTTTTGCTCGAGAGCTTTTAAAATTCACTCACCCTATGCTGCTACTACTGCAGCTGCTCGTTCTTGTTCTCTCCCTCTCTCTCTATATATCTCTCTTTCTCTTTTCCTGCAACTGTGCACAGTGTCTTTTATTGTTTCGAAATATGTGTGTATGTGTGTGTACGCGTATAGGTAGTGGTAACAAGCCCAATCAAGCGTTGACAATAGGCGAACAAACGCGCCGACAGAGGTACAAAAAGACACAGCAAAAAAAAAGAATCGGAAACCTTTGCTCTTTCGGAGCAGCGAGTTAAACTGTTGAATTAAACGTAAAAATGAAGCCGTCGATCCGAGGCTTGTGATTAGATCACGCGGTTGAAGTGAACGACAAAAAAATTGAACGGAAACAACGTGACGTCTCGTTGCTATTTTTATACCCAACGTATAACTAATAATGCAATGCATACAACTATGTATAAAAACAGCTGCAACTCGAGGACAGCATTATAACGCATACTCGGCAATGAGATATGTGTATACATTTTTGTTCTTCTTCGTTAACGTTGCAGAAGTTCCAAAGTCTGCGGAAACCGCGACAGTCGGTGGCGACAGTAGCACTCAGCATTCGGCCGCCAGTACGACCGAGGCAGCCGAGGCAGAAGCGAGCCACGATCATCACACGGCCAAGGATCGCGCCGAGCAAAACGCAGCCGAGCGCGAGGAGGAAGACGACGAGGACGAGGACGATAAGGGCAAAGCGGAGGAAGCCGCGATAAGGATACAGGCGGCCTTTCGCGGTCATCAGACGCGCAAGACCATCCAAGTTCAGAAACGCGACGACGACTGCAATAATTTGCAGCACATCACGAGAGACGTGGAGTCGTCAAGCAACACGGAACCGACGAGAGAAGAGCTCGAGGCCGAGTTCCGCGAGGACGACAAGGGTAAGATCAAAGCCGCGCAGTAACGAAATTAATTGCTGCTATAAATAAAATATTCATTAATTTTTTTTCCTCCCCTATCCCTCGTACTCTATAGATCTGCTGAAAGCAGCGACCAAGATCCAAGCGACTTTCCGCGGACAGATGTCGAGAAAAATCGATCAGGCGGCCGGCGCGGCCAAGGAGCTCGTCGGCAGCGCGGCTGGCAAAATCGAGGAAAAGGTAAGACGCGACAATAATTATTACGATATCGTTACGTAACTACGAAAAAATTTATGATAGGCGATCAGCCAAGTTAACGATCTCGTCCGCGCGGAATCGTAAATTATAATAATAATAACCGTACATAATGGATAAGGCAGTGACATTAGCCAGATGATGCCATCTCCCCTCCCCAACCACCAGCCGAGTGAAGAGTCGGGTTTTATAACGCTAGATAAGAACTGATGCTGCTGCCGCTGCGCTACTCAAGAGCGCTGTCAGCACGAGAGCGAGGGTTGAGCGCGACGATCAGAGTATTTTAAAGCCTTGTCGCAGGCGGATGGCACGCAGAGATTCGAAAGGCACGTTCATTTTCTGGGTTTTTTTTTCCTCCTTTTTCTCCTGCATATCGTACGAGGGAGATGACTGCAATTATTCAACGAGTATCTTTCGCCGTGTAACTTGATAATCCGAAAAAAAATTTAAGATCGCGAAGAGCCATGCTTGCGAGCTTCCTAAAAAGCAGACATATTTTTCAATTACAAACGAAAAATGTACGCGATATAGCGAATCGTACTGTATCCGAAAGAGAAATTAGGTCGAATGAACATTGGAAAAGTGACCCTATCTCTTTCTCTCTCACATGTACGTACGCTTAAATAATAATGAGATAGGATCATCGTACGCGCGTAAAGCATTTCTATTCGCATCGCGCATACTCGCGCACGGACGATAATCAGAGCTAAATTCTGACCGGATATTAGTGCCCCGCGGTGTGTGTGTGTGCGGCGCGTATATTACGCGCGCGAATGCGCCTCGACTGCAGCAGCAACAGCACATAACTTTGTTATAGAAAGCCGTTGCCATTAACGAAGCGGATTGACGCGCGCTTGGCTGGGCCTTAACGCGCATTAATCGAATCGCTTTTGTTTATCGATTATCCTCATTTGCTCTCTTAAAAAAATTTATGGCCTGCGGAATAAACCCGTTGTGATTCGTCGGCATGCACGATACATTAAGTGTAAGTTTTTAAAATAATAAATCGATGACCTTTGTGCGCAAGAATTTCGTCCAGTGGTTGCTATGTTATAGATACGTCAAGTTCGTAAAATTTTTATTTTTTTTATAATTAAAAGAAAGTTTCAATCGCGCAATGCGCATTCAACGGCTGAATTTCGATATTTGAATTTTGTAAGAAAGGTGAGTAAAGGATTATTGAGTCACAAAAAAATGAATAACAGTTTCAAATACTTTATTATTTTTCACATTAATGAGGGATATTTATAAGAATGATTTTCTACAACTTCGTAGGGTACTCGTGTGATTGCAAAAGTCTTCTTTGCTTTCAAATGTTTACAGATTTATCTTACACTCCTATCTACGATCATGTACTGTATTTACATGGCTTTTAAGGTTATATTTTAGTCCAAATGACTTGTGACTAAATACCACATTCGAAGGATTTGCTACGAATATGTATGGTGTTTATGTGTTTCGTGAGGTCATTGCTATATCCAACAAATATCATCAGACAAATATCACATTCAAAGAGTTTAAGTCGATCGTGTACTGCAATTAGGTGTTTTTTGAGGTTTCCTTTTTCTCCAAATGATTTCTTGCAAATTTCACACTCGAAGGGTTTGATACGACCATGTACTGCATGTATATGAGCTTGGAGGTTGCCTTTATGTCCAAATCATTTGTGACACATCTCACACTCGGAGGGTTTGCTCCGATTATGTACTGTATTTATGTGTCTTTTAAGGGTACTTTTTCCCCCAAAAGATTTATAACAAATATCACATTCAAAGGGTTTGATCTGATCATGTACTGTATTTGTGTGAGATTTAAGGTCACTTTTTTGTCCAAATGATTTATGACAAATATCACATTCGAAGGGTTTGCTACGATCATGTACTTCATTCACATGACGTTTGAGGTGACATTTTTGTCCAAATGATTTGTGACAAATTTCACACTCGAAGGGTTGGCTAGGATCACATATTGTGTTTTGAGCTTTGAGGCTATACGTTTGTATGCACGTATCTTGTGGCCAATATCAGATTTATATGATCCAATGTCCTTATGTGTCGAGTTAATATGCGCATTTAAACTCGCTTTTTTTTTATACGTTTTTGGACGTATTTTGTTCTCGTATGATAATTTGCTTCGAGTATTTTTTCTAAATATTTCAACCTCCTCACATCGATTCAAATAATTGGTCTGAATTTGGGTTTCTACTTTCACATTAGGTGGATAATCCTGATACTCAGTTTTGCAGATATTTGGTGATAACGACTTCAGTTCAAGTTTAACATTTTTGCACTCAAATTCAATGAGCATTTTTACATCTAATTTTTCCTGTACTTCTATAACCTCATTCATATGATTTGTCTGAAATTAAAATCGTATAATAGTTTTTTGTGGTGAAAAATTAGAAGATAATTCAAATAATTAAACTTACTGATGATTTACAAAGCGGGAATGTTTCAAAGTTTTTGATTTCGCAAGAATCCCCCGAATCTAATATATAATCGACGCCTGAATGATCTGGGTAAGCATCTTTCGGTTCTTTCTTCACCCTAAAAATGATCAAATTTGATGAAGCGATTGCTCCAAAAATGACTATGTCATGCACAAACCAAGTTATACCTAATTATATCTCCGCTGCTTTCCGTCGTTCGCTCAATTATACGTAATCACTGTGAATTTTCACGATACACACTGAAAAAATATTCGAGGTTATATGCCTCGAGTAGTCAACACTGGGCTCGATACTCGATGCTCTATTGCGGATATTATTCGTAAACACTCGCTTACCGAGGAATTTCGTTCCTCGTCAACGTCTCTGTTGAAGAGCATTAATGAGAATTTGGGTTGATAAAAGTAATTAAAAAAAGGATAAAACAATCATGAGAGCTTTTACTAGATCTTGAAAAATTTAGAAAACCTTTTTTGGTTAAAATTAAGTTACTAAATGATTTCCACGTTGGTTTTTTTAGGTATAAAATATTGATATTACCGATCAATTCTCTCGTAACAGACATAATCAGTCCGTCAGAAAATTTATCAAAATCTTTCACTAACGATGATTTGATCAATTTGGGGTTACGTAAGGTTTATCAAAAATCCAGTAGCGAACTAAATGCTCACTTCGTTCACAGCTCCAAACAAGGTGAAAAAAATTCTCGGCTCCGTGGTTGCCTGATCGAAAAAAAAGCGTAGTAATTGTCAGTCGCCTGATTAAAATATAAAGCCCAAACCACGACAGTGAACAAAAGCCGAAATGGTAGTTGAACGTCCGAGGCTCAAGTAATACACAATCATTTCAGCACAATTTATATTGAAATTTTAGAAAAACTATGAGTATCTATACATATTTACAATTGTCAATCATCTTTTTATTTTTTCTCATATTTATCTCAAACAAAATCTTTGCGACTTTAGTGTACTGTTTTTTGGTGGTAGAATAAACTCGCTTTTCGTGCAAATTTCTTTTCGCACTTATCGCATGCGTAATCTTTCCGATATTCGTGGATTGTCTTTTTGTGTAAAAGTAAACTGGATTTTGTAGTAAATTTCTTCTCGCATTTGTCACATGCATAGTCTTTACGACCTTCGTGAACTGTCCTTTGGTGCTTATACAAATTTGATTTACTTCCAAATTTACTTTCGCAGTTATCGCATGCGTAATCTCTCTGACCATCGTGTACTGTCTTTTGATGGACGAGCAATTTCTGTTTATGTCCAAATTTTTTTTCGCACTTGTCGCAAGCGTAATCTTTCCGACCTTCGTGTACTGTCATTTGATGAACAAGCATTTGCTGTTTAAGTCCAAATTTCTTGTCACACTGGTCGCATGTGTAATCTTTCTGACCTTCGTGGACTGTCTTTTGGTGTCGAAACAATTTTGATTTTTCTCCAAATTTCTTCTCGCATTTGTCGCATATGAAATCTTTACGGCCTTCGTGGACTACCCTTTCGTGCTTCAACAAATCCGATTTTTGTCCAAACTTCTTCTTGCAATTGTCACACAAATAATCTTTGAATACTTTGACGGTGAAATCTTTCTGACCCTCGTGGACTGTTTTTATGTGCAAATGCAAACTCTGTTTATTTCCAAATCTCTTCGCGCACTTTTCACATAAGTAATCTTTGAACACTTCGTGAAATATTTTTTTGTGTTTGAGTAACATTGATTTATTTTCAAATTTTCTCTGGCATTTGTCACATGTAAATTCTTCACGATCTTTGTGTACTAATTTTTGATGCGCAAACAAACTTGATTTTTTCACAAATTTCTTCTCGCACCGATCTCGCACTTTGTGTAGTGATATTTTGTGTCTACTCAAATGACTTCGGAACTCAAATCTTTTTTCCCGCTTGTCGCAAGCGTAATCTTTTTGTTTATTGTGAATTGTATTTTGGTGTGTTATCATGCTTGATTCTAGTCTAAATGCCTCCTGGCAAATATTACAAACGTAGTTTTTGTCACCTGAAATAACAACGTCTTGTTCACTCAAATTATTTTCCGTAACAACTTCTTCCAATTTCTTCTCACTTTTATCCATTTTAGGGTCTGAATTAAACGACTAGTGTTTCAATTTTGTGTCACCGAAATTGAATGAGTAAAATGTATCTCTTGGTATTTTGCCTTGTTTAATTGAAGAAGACAATATTGTAACAAATTTCTTTCTGATATAAACATGATCAGTGTTTCAAGGAACAATGTCAAAATCGTTAATTATCTTATTGTTTACAATTAAGGTGCCGACTTATCTGTTTATACATTATCCTAACAATATTTGAAATAATTTCAAACTCTAACTCGACGACGATTCTGTTGGTGATTTTTCTGGTCATCTAAAAGTTAGCTTTCAAAAACTCCCGACAGAGCGCATCGAGTTCACGCAAATAAAATCGAGTAAATAGATCCACATACCTATTTATACTAAAAAAATGTTGATATTCATTCAAAAATTTGCTCAGGCCATGGTGTGATTGGCGTGCTCCATAATCCGCCACTGCAGTACGGGTATAGTTTGTGCGCGCGCAGCGTGCTGGAAGATGCTAGTATATTATAATATACGCTTTTGGAAATGAAACAGTAATTCCTCCGTATTTTTTCCGGTTTTTCAACTTACTATAAGACTATACGTCGACGAACAGCGAGTTACGGATTTATTGCAGTACTTGCAGTTAACTCACGGAAAGGGGTATAAATATACGTCTTGTTCGAAGTTGGAGAAAGACGAAGGGAAAAGGGGGAAAGGGAGAGAGACAAGTGAGCGTTAATCAAGCCGATGCTGCTGCTGCTACAGAGCTCGTGCCGTCGCGAGCCCGCGAGTGTACTCTATCCCCGTGTAGAGCTTTTTACAATTTATATACGCAGCGTCCATTAATACTTTTAATTTCAATCCTCGAAAGAGCTATATACGATGCACGAGCGCGCCGCTTTTGAGAGCGCATCGCACAGCAGTATAATATATAAAAGCCCGACATCTCGAACTGCTCTGTAACTAAATAAAAACGAACGGGTATTATACGTATACGTACACGTGTATTATGCAAAAGCTCGAGCTGTTTTCTTTTTTTTAGAAAATGCTCGTTCGTCCGTGTACGCGAATATCGGGAGGGCAGAAGAAGAAAAAAAAGAGAGAAAAATCCGATGCCCGCCTGCCACGCGCGGCCGCTCGGATAAAATAATTCATACAACTCGAATTATCCGTAGATAGTAGTAGCTAGCTAGCATATATAAAGAGAGAGAGAGAGAGAGTTGCAGACAGCTTCGGAGAGGCAATCTTATATCCATTCGGCCTCGGATGGTCGTAGCCGCATACGTAAACGAGCCTTCGTCGCGCGCCCCCTATATCCCGGCAACCTGATTCTCTTTCTGTTATTTCGCGAGCTTTAGCGAAGAAAAAAAGAACTCGACTTTCAACTTGAAAATTTCAAAGGTTGGCGTACACTTTGCGTGTGAGTGTGTCTCTGTGTCTTCGTGCTTACTTCTATGCTTATGTATATAGGTTCGTCTTGCCAAAGCTCGGCATACAAGCACGAGGCGTACATGCATACCAGTAAAACTTGAATGACTGACTGATGCTTTTTATGCTCATGGCAACTGCTTCTGTTGCTGCTCCCGCTGCCGTTGCAACTGCATGACTGTGTATATGCGGCACGTATAGATCAGTGCTGGGCAAAATTTACGAGTGCTTTTATTTCCCATCTTATGCAACACACGCTTACATATACACACGCCAGTGGCCTCGCCCCTTCTCTCCTCTATAGCTGTGCCGCACGTCTATATGCGATATACAATTGTCGGTCCGCACTCGAGCTCGTCCGCAATACGTATATACGTTGGCGGCCTTTTTTTCCATATTTAATGTTATGAGATTTTCGTGAACGCAGACGGCCGTGCTGGAGCCTTATTCGACGTTTCATTTTTTCCTTCACTTTTTTTTAATCTCTGCGAGCCCATTCGTTTTTTGTACTCTCGTATCGCGAGATTTAATGGCTTTGAATTTTCATATACACACACAGGATCGTCGCAACGCACAGCGATATATACAGTATATATGTAGGACTTATGATTGATGAATTGCTTATCGCGTCACACGCGACTAATCTCCCGTAAATCACTCGTTATATTATACATATATGTGTGTCATATAAGCTCGCGAGCTTTCAGCCTTATAGCGCATCGATCGACGCTAATAATAATCATCATAATTCGTGATTACGAATGGCTCAAAAAAATATAAAAGTATATTTTCCATTCCGATGGAAAGCGAGAGATAAAAAGCTGAATGTCGATCCGCTCGCAGCAGTGATTATCATCATCTGCGCACTCTCTCTGCGAAAGTCGACGGCGGAGCGGTGTGTTCGCGTTCGAGCGCGTTTATGAAATCGAATAATTTTTTTATATCAGTTTCGTAAAGACTTTTCTCTGAATCTGTACGCCCCCGCGCCCGTTTATATATCCCACGGATAACCGATATTATCCCCGATATAATAATGCGAGCTTATCCCGGGGTCCAAAAAAATAAAGAAGAAAAAGCTCGATTTAGTTCGTATTTTGCGTTCGCGTGTGGCTGTGTGTACGGCAGATGTATGCTATTCGAGCCTATAAAACATATATCATAATATCTCTCTGCGTTTTGTCGAACGTACGAAAAATCCGAGTCACGAAAATCCCGATGCATCGTGTTTTTTTTTCTCTCTATAAATATGTACGCGCGAAGCGAGACACGTATACAGCAGACACACGTATACACACATACACGCACACATTATATAATATCGATCGACGGCTTCTCTCGTGTATTATATATGTATGCATTCGAGTTGACTTATAATTAGGATCTCAAGCTCCAACGACCCCTCATCGGCGCATACATACACAAGCAAGACACGTGTGCACACAAACATATATACACGGACACGAGCTCACCTAAATCGATCGATGCGATAGATGAGAGAGAGAGGCGCTAATTTCGATGTACGCGAGTTGCACTGCACGTGTATGCACGTATACACACAGGTGTATACAGTCGATGTATTGTAATAGCGCTGACTCCGCATCGCAGGCCGCTTCGCTCGATACATACGTATACGAACGTACGTCGTTGACTTCGCGTCGCTATATCCTATATATATTTATTGTCAGGCTATATACGCGCGATGGTGCGGCGACGGCGGTAGTAGAGCAGTAGTGCGCACACCACCTGCAGACATTTCGCTCAAACGAGCAGATGCTGCTGTTGCTGTACGCTATATACCTCTATACGTAGGTGTGTATACGCAGAGTGGATTGCAAGAGCTTTTCGGTATTGCTTTTTTCGATGGGAGAGGCAGAGACTTCCTCTCGACGCGAGACACTTCTTATTCTTCTTCTACTTCTTCTTTTTCTGCTCTAGCCCCGTTGTCTTAGAAAAATCCATAGAATACGTTTGACATCCGTTCGATGGAAGGGGTTTTTTTTCTTCGGCTTGTTGGGTCGCGCGCCGTCGAGCGATGTATGTATATTGGGTGTGGGTACTGTACTGCCATTGTATACAGGGGAACTAAGGCAATTTCATTGGATATTTTGTCGCTGCATCCCGAAACTCCATTAAAAGTTCAATATCTATGCGCACACTCGGTTTACCGAGAATAACCGAGGTGTATGCGCGGGTCACGACAGCCGGAAACTAGAGTAATGGTTAATTTTTTAAAGAAAAAAAAAAATAATAAAAGATACGCTGAAAACACAATTTTTGTTTTGCTTTTATTTTAATCTTCGTCGTTCACCTTTCACCTCGAAAACTCGAGCGACCTTTCGTCGAGAGCGACGAGATATGTTTTGCACTTCGATCGAAAGTTTCTTTCGGGAAACACGAACATCGGGGCACGTTGCATACTACAGTTGATTGTTGTTTGTTTAATAACACACCGGAGAGTTACGTTATGATTCTCGACTCGCACTCTACAATCGTCTTTTTTTCTCAACCCACACTTGTTGGAGCTTAATAGATTTACACGAGTTTGTTATTGTTTAAGAGAAATGTACACTTTCGTGCGCGGCTTTCGAGAGTAGAGAAAAAACTAGCAGTGATGTGGAAAAAATCGAGTCAGACGTCAGTCACGCGGGACGCGTGAATTTAAATTACTGACGAATAAAGCTAAAATCTCGGTGGACGGAAAACACGAGTTGCTCAATTTTTCAATGCAAAATACATTTTTGAGGATGAAAAAAAAAAGAAAAATCTGTGCCACGCGCATCGCTGGATCGTGGAAGTCTGAAATTTACTGTGACGGTGATTCGAATGCATCGCATTGAATTTATCCCTCATATATCTCCGTCGATGCATCATCGGATTTTTTTCAATATATATCCGGTTTTTTTACACACGCGCGCGGGCATACGCAATCGTATTTTACCTCAACCTAAATTTTGCATTCAGCGAACCGATATGCGCGTAATTTGAATAAAATGAAAGATATATCGGTGAAAAAAAAATTAAAATAAATTAGAGAAACTTCGCTCGATTCTTTGACATTTAAATGAATAGAAATAAAAAAATACTCGACTTTTTCAACCCTTATACAAAGCGACACTCACGAAAACGAATATAATTTTAGTCTGAAACTAGTCTTGAAATTTTAAAAGCTCGAAAGCTTTAAACGACGAACGTTTATACAGCCTATCTCTCTCGCACTTCGTCGTTTTTCCGCATGTAAAACGACGTGGAGCGAGCGCCCGTATAATCGTAATGACCGATGAACGTCGGCAACGGGGGCCATATTCGTTCAAAATTGTTTACGGTGATTGCTCATTTGCTCTCTTTGTTGCGCGGAACGTGAATTTTCCATGCGATACATTTCGAGTTATTTTAAGCACGTATACTCGTTATTCCAAAAATTTTCCGTTCTCTCTCTCTCGGCGTATACATACGTAATCGCGTATACCTTACGTAGTCGTGTGCCACATACGTAACTATCGCTCGAATCGATCAAGCACGTCCTTTTTTTACAGCCTTGACGTGGAAAAAAAACAGAAGAAATGTTAACGTAACGCATTCTACATCCAGGATAATGATACGTGAGTTGTAAAAAGTAAAAATAAAAAAAAATAAAACGGAACAAAAAGTAAAAGAACATTAGCGTTGTCGCGGGGGAGCGTGCGTAGCGACAAAAGTTCGCGAGCTGCCGATGAATAATGAAAAACAAAATGAAAATAAAACTGCAACCAACTGCCGCACTCGCGGTCGCTCTCTCTTTCTCATACATACAATAATACGCAAAAAGCGATTGCGAGAAGATTTTTATCGCGCTCGACCTTAACCGCTCGCGCGCTCCTCGCGTCACAAAGTGCAAAATAATAATACATCGAGTCTCCCGACGCGAGCGACGAGCAAATATAATTTTTCGCGCTCGAGTACGATTTTTTTTCTTCGTAGCACTACATGAGGTAAATTCGAAATAGCCTTGCACACGGAATTTGTTATGTATATTTAAGCCAGGCATTCATTCGAGGGAGGAGAAAAAAAGAGCCCCTCGCTCATTACGAGCAATTTGCGATCGCTGCTGCGCTGCTTCTGCTACTGGAAAATGCAAAGATTTTTATATTCTCTCGCAATCTATTTTAACACGAGCTCGTGCGACGATCGATGAATCCTCCCTGTTCTTTCTCTCTTTTCCCCACTCGGCAGCGCGTAAAATAACAAATCAACGCAATCTACACGACAATGGCTTATCTCTCTCTCTCTCTCTCTCTCTCTTACTCTCATAGTCCAAGAATTTAACGTTGCATTCGCATGAGCTTAACAGCTCACGAAATGCGACGCGCGATTTTCCGTCTGTGTGTGCGCTTGCGCGTGGGGTGCAATTACACGCGGGGAAATTCTGAGCATTAATTAGTGATAATTTGTCTCGCGCGCACTGCGCAGCGACCTATCGTAACTTCCACCCTCAATTCACTCCGGAGGTATCTCCTTGGCGTATAACCATTTAATTATACCTCTATATACGGCGAGATAATTGTACACGAGCCTCGTGCGAGGCATACGTTGGATTATGTGACACTCCCTTTGTATAAGTATCATCGTCATCCGCGAATAATGAAAATAATGAAAAAACGCGAGTACTCAAAATTAATATTCGCAAAACGTCGTGTATGAAGCAAAAAAATAAAAATAAATAGTGGCACTAGAAGAAAATTAATAAACGGTATAGAGGCGCGTGCGCGAACGTCAATCTCAGCGCATGTAATAATATTCAAAAGGCTATGAGGAGGCGACACATTCATTTCGTTCGAGCGCGCATACAACTACTGCAACGCTGCAGAGAGAGAGAGATTGATTGAACAAAATTTATTTCGCCCAGGCACCGTCGGCACCGAAGGGCTCAAAGAAGTATACATATAAGTACATTATTTATTTACAGTTTTGGCAAGTTTCGTTTAAGTGTGAAGAAAATAATTAAGCGTGAAGAGTTACAATGCAAAGAGAAGAGCAATTACATATAAAGTACAGTGAACATAGGGAGCTTTAGATATTGGTATTTTACATATTGAACGTATAGAGCATTGAGATCTCAAGTTGATGATGAAGCAAGTAAACCAAGTAATCGATAAGTAAAGTAATAATAAAATAAAAATAAAATAGTAAAGCAATAAGTAAAGCAAGCAATCGATGGTGCAATTCGTCAAGGCGGGATCATCGCTCTCCCATCTGCTGCATAAGATGTCGCCTGAGTCGACCCCGGAATAGTGGCAGCGAAGGCAAGTCAACGATGTCTCGCGGGAGCCTATTCCACATTCTGATTGCGGACATCCTGAATCCATTCCCGTACGT
>CACVKI010143984.1:0-18360 GCA_902732785.1 Trichogramma evanescens
CATAATTATAGCTGTTTTACAATAAAGTATACATGCCATTGACCAAATCTATATGCGTGAGACGCACGAGCGAACCTTCTTTCCGTGTTGAAATTTGAATTAAACGAGATTTTTTTCTCGAAATTTCATGGTTTTTTTACAAAATTGTTTATAACTTTTTATTAAATAAATTTTCGACAATTCTGACCCCGAATTCGAAAAGTACATTAAATTTTACATAAGAAATGATGTCTGAACATTTTTTTAAACAATTTTTAGTCGGAGTAATTCATCGCTATAAACGTTGTCCAAAAATGGTCACTTCAGGCGTTAAAGGGTTAAAAGAGAGCTCTTCTGAGCGCGAATGAGCGAAAAAACTTGGAGCTTGCGAGCAATTTAACTGGATAAAAGCATCATATGCGCGGGACTTTTTTGTCTTATGCGAGAAAAGTAATCGACTTAAGTTCAATCTTGCTCGAGCACAATATTGATATATATTGACTCATGATTTAAATTATTGTTACTCTTGTAAGGTGTATAGTCAATTCTATATAAAACCGAATTCATTTTTCATTTGATGACGGAACTTGTTAAACCTATCAATAAAAGAAAAACAAAGCGAATGAACATTTCTTCGCGGGCAAATGGACAATCAAATTTTCATCAAAGAGTCAATCTCCGGATGAAAATCAATCGGCATCTATCCTTCGAAGATTAATGAAAACTCGCTTCGGGCCCATGATGTTTCGTGCGGTATGTATACAACATCAGCCAATGCATGTGTACGTATCAAGTAGCTCGCGAGCTCTCGACATCCACGACGTTATATTTTTTTTTGTCCTCTCTTTGACTTTTGACGAATCGTGTGTGATAGGCAGCAGCAGCATCGCGATGATGACGTAGCGTGTGTATACAAAAGAGAGAAAAGAAATGAAATCCGGCGGGGGTGGGAGGACTATATATTCATTGATTCGCGGGTTGTGTGGCAGGCCGCACGGATTTTTTGTCAGCGTATGGTTGACTATCTCGACTCCGTGTGACAAGAGACAATTGTTGCCCCGCTGGGGAGCAGCAGCAGTAAGCGCCATCGCGATTTTCCGCGCGCGCACACACATTTTTTCATAACCCAATATATGACTTGTCCTTTTTTTTTTTTTCCACATTTTTTTGAAGGATGATCGTGCCTTTTTCAAAGCAATCGTGACTCCTCGGTGGAGCACGTTTGACGACGACTGCGAGCGAGCGAGTATGTGCTTTTGACAGGGCCATCGCTTGGATGTGTACGACTATATAATTGTCATCGTTCTGCCTTGAATTTTTTTGACTTTTTTCGTAATCTATAAAAGTAGTAGTACTTTCAATAACACTATGAATTCAAAACATACGAGCGATTTTTTAAAGGACTTTAAAATTTAAAGCTGAAATCAAGATGGACATTTTTATTTATTTGACATTATCGCCATCATTCGACACTTTTTTCGGACTCTATCTTAGGCTTTAATATCAATTGTTAAAATGTTTTGCGCAGAGAACAAAGCAACACATGTAGTATGCAATAACTGCGTATACAGTCGACGGTAGAGGGAGAAAGTTTTGCCAAGCAGCTATCATTGCAGTCGCGGGATCGGATCACCTCAATAATAAACTCGATTGAGGTGTTCACTCGTTACATAGTGTGAAACTGAGTTCCACGACGAGAGCAAGTGTTTACAAATTAAATCCGTAACAAATATTATAGGTCTCTATCTAAGATCGAGGTATTACACAGCGTTACTCGAGGCACATAACCTCGAATATTTTCATCGGTGTAGATCGTGAAAAATTACAGTAAATCTATTTTCTATTTGTACAAGGAAGTAATGGAAAGCAACAGTGGCGTAGTTAGGTAAAAATTGTTGCGTTTTATATTGTCATAATGATTTTTTTAGCGTTTCATTACTGAATTCGATTATTCTTCAGGGTCAAGGAAGAACCAAGGGACACTTGCATGGACGCGTGTGACGATATTGCTTTCGGTTCGATGGTTCCGTACAAAGCCGAAAATTCTACAATATTGCCGTTTCATAAATTATCGGTTAGTTGAATGATTTAAATTATGTTCTATTGATTCACGATTAAAAACTAGCGTTCCATTTTTATTTTAGGCAAAACATGCGAATGAGGCTGTCGTGTTAAAAGAGAGGTTAGATAAAAAAATAATCATAGATTTTGAGTTTAAAAATGTCAAACCTGAAGTGCCGTTTTTATCGAAAACAGTCTATAAATCCGAGCATCAAAATTGTCTACCTATTGTTAAAATAGAAAACGAAAATTTCATGAATTACGTGAATGAAGAAAGTCCAATAGTTTTGATTAGAAAAGGATTTAATTACGATAATAATTGTCAAATGAATACGAATTCTAGTTTAAAACTGGTCAATTATAAGAATCTAAAAAGTTTTGAAAATACTGTTAACGAAAAGTCATCAGTTTCCGACAAAAGTTACCTCAAAGCGATATACAATGACAACAAACCATTAAAGTGTGTCATTTGCTCTAAATCATTTGGACATAAGTATGATCTGAAAATGCACATAAAGTCAGTACATGATGGTAGAAAGCCCTTCGAATGTGATATTTGTCATAGATTATGTGAACGAAAAGAAAACCTCAAAGTTCACATAAATGTAGTTCATAATCGGGAAAAACCCTACGAATGTGAATTTTGTCACAAATCATTTGGGCAAAAAGTACATCTCAATGTTCACATAAATGTAGTTCATAATCGGAAAAAACCCTACGAATGTGCCATTTGTCACAAATCATATGGGCAAAAAGCACATCTTAATGTTCACATAAATACAGTACATAAACGGATCAAACCCTTCGAGTGTGATATTTGCCACAAATCATTTGGCCGCAAGGATCACTTAAAATCCCATATAATTAAAATTCATGATTATAATTATCATTTTTTTAAATGAGATTCACTTCGGAACATTTGGATGTAATAAATTTAATTTTTATCACAGCGTGCGGGAAATAAAAACTTCCCGCAACTCGTGATAAAAAATAGTATTCGTCACTCGTGCGAGAATCACCCACTTCGCGCACGAGTGACATAATGTACTATTACATAAGTGTCGCATAATGCTTGAAAAATTGCGACATAAATATACATTAATTTTGTTTAAAAAACTCATTTATTTTGTTTGTATTTTATACGTTCATCGATTTTTCCATGATTGAGAAAGGACACATCCTTTGTAAATAAACTACAATATTACCACACAGTAGCGGATTAGAAAAAGTGCCACTCTATGCAAACTTTCGTATGCCTCTCACTTGAAGCAGTTTATTTTTGATAACTCGGTAAATGAAAATCGAAGCATTAAAATAAGATTGTTGATTGATCAAAGAACCGAAGAAAAATATGTATAATTTAGGAAAGATTATAATAATTCTAAATAATGTTGAAAATATTTATTGGTTTTAATAAAATTGTTAAACGGTTTCCACTTTTATTTTTTCATTACGAAGATATTATTATCGATCACATCTCTCTTAACAGAAATAATTAGTCCGACATAAAATTTGTCAAAATGTTCGTCATATCATGTCAAATCAATTCAGCATATTATCACGTAAAGTTTATCAAAAATTTAGTCGTAAGTACTCTCCGTATTCACAGCTCAAGGAGGAACCAAGTTGCTAAAAAATTCACGGAGAGAAATAATTTATAAATGCTAGAGATTTTGGTAAGATACAATAATATTGAGAATATTTTTAAAAATTTAAGAAAAACTTTTATATAATTATCTATAAATATGTACAATTGTTAAGAAAAAATTAGCACCTCTATTATTTAACAAATGAAATAAACGCTATTCTCTCAATAACTATTTGAATCGATGAGTTGGAGACATTTGTTTAAGCGATCAATTTTTTATAAAATCATCTGACATGAAATTGGATGCAATTATTGCATATTTTTATTGAATATTTTTTTAAGAGTTAATAGCAAAGCAAAGCATTATAAAAAAGCTATTATTATAATAAATATGATTATTATAAATTAAGTTGTTCAATTATGTAAAATATAAATAAGCTCCAATCAAACTTTTCTGGACTTGATCTAAAGTCTTTCGAGTAATATTTTGTTTAGTTTCAGAATTAATGAAGAGGTACTGGACATGCGAACTTGTTATTAGACACTTATCGTGACTAGATGTCTTAACATTTTTTGTCAATAATTAGTTTATTACTGGTCAAATTGATTCTTCTTTTCTACAGCTTTTTACACATTGTGTCAACATTCGATGTAGTACATAATTTCTTCTCGCATTTTTCACATGAGAAATCTTAATGATCTTGGTGATTTTTCTTTTGATGTAAAAGCAAACTCCATTTTTGTCCAAATTTCTTCTCGCAATTGTTGCATGCGAAATCTTTACGATCTTCATGTACTGTCTTTTGGTGTCTCGACAAATATAATTTAGTTCCAAATTTCTTTTCGCATTTGTCGCATGTAAAATCTTTACGACCTTCGTGTACTGTCTTTACATGGATTAGAAAATTACATTTTTGTGTAAATTTCTTTTCGCACTTGCCGCATGTGAAATCTTTGAGACCGTTATGTACTGTTTTTTGGTGTAAAAGCAAACTCTTCTTCTGTGTAAATTTTTTCTCACACTTTTCACATGCATAATCTTTCCGACCTTCGTGTACTGTCTTTTGGTGTTTGATCAAATTTCGCCGATCCCCAAATATCTTCTCGCACTTGTTGCATGTAAAATCTTTACGACCTTCGTGTACTGTCTTTACATGGATTAGAAAATTACATTTTTGTGTAAATTTCTTTTCACACTTGCCGCATGTGAAATCTTTGAGACCGTTATGTACTGTTTTTTGGTGTAAAAGCAAACTCTTCTTCTGTGTAAATCTTTTCTCACACTTTTCACATGCATAATCTTTCCGACCTTCGTGTACTGTCTTTTGGTGTTTGATCAAATTTCGCCGATCCCCAAATATCTTCTCGCACTTGTTGCATAAATAATTTTTGCCACCTTCGTGCACTGACATTTTGTGTATAAACAGGTTCGACTTTACTCCAAATTTCTTTTCGCACTTGTCGCATGCATAATCTTTGCGACCTTCGTGGACTGTCTTTTGGTGGGTGAGCAAATTTGATTTATTTACAAATTTCTTCCCACAATTGTCACATGAGTAGTCTTTGAAGACTTTAAGGGCCAGATCTCTCTGACCTTCGTGTACTGTCTTCAAGTGAAAGAGTAAATGCGATTTTTTTCCAAATTTCTCCCCGCACTTTTCGCATGCGGAATTTTGTCTACCTTCATGGACTGTTTTTATGTGCACGAGCAAACTCTGTTTATATCCAAATCTTTTCGTGCATCTTTCACATAAATAATCTTTGAAAACTTCGTGGAATATTTTGTTGTGCTTTAGTAAAGTTGATTTATTTTCAAATTTCTTCTCGCACTTGTTACATGTGAGATCTTCGCGATCTTTATGTAATAATTTTTGGTGCGTAAGCAAACTTGATTTTTTTACAAATTTCTTTTCGCACTTGTCGCATGGAAAATCTTTTTGGCTTTTGTGTTCTGATATTTGGTGTCTACTCAAATGACTTCGGAACTCAAATTTCTTTTCGCACTTGTCACATGAGAAATCTTTTCGCTTATTGTGAAATGTGTCTCTGTGGGTTATCATGCTTGACTCTAATGTAAATGTCTCCTGGCAAACATCACAAAAGTATTGTTTGTCGTTTGAAAAAACAATATCGTGTTCATTTAAATTATCTTTTGAGACGATTTGTTCAGATTCCCTCTTATCTTCATCCATTACGATGCTTAAATTAAACGATGAATCCTTCTACTTGGTGCCACAGAAATTAAACGAGTAAAATTTATCTTTTGTAATTATTATTAGTTCATCGGGAAAGACAACATGAAAACTAATTTATTTTCACTATAAACATGATCAGTGTGTTCAGGGGTTACGTCAAAATTATTATAATCATAATGTTTACAATTAAATAAGCGATTTATCTGTTTATACATTATCCGTACAATATTTGAGTCAGTTTCAAAATATAACTTGGCACTGATTTCGAGGAATTTTTTTGGCTTACTAAACTTAAGTATTATACAAAAAAATTCCCTGTAATATCGAGTCTATAAATCTATATATCACTATCCCCGTAAAAATCTGATATATTTAAAAAAAAGTTCATTCGAGAGGTGGCGAGAGAAAATCAAATTGTAAACACACGAATAAAATAGACCAGTTTGATAGATATCAAGCAACTTTGTTTCAACTAATCCACACGGTAGTCGCATGTGACGTGTTTCTTTTCTGGAAAATATTCGTACACATTGCGTACAGAGAGGCATATAGACCTCGAAGATCGCGCCGAAGCGAAAAGAAGAGAATAAAAGTATACCCGTACGCGTGCCTTCGCGCATTCACGAAGGCGTGAAATTTTAATCGCGTTGTAATTGGCGGGCTAAACCGTACAATTCTGCCGTGTGTGTACACGAGCTCTCCGCACATATCCCGTATCTGTGCTGCTGCTGTGTTTCATAGCATTTCTATTGTATGTACACGCGATAGATCGAACGCCGCGTATGTGTTTAGGCACGATTAAATTTATACAGATCCTGTGCGAACTATTCAGAGACGTTTTTTTTCGACATTACGCTGCATACCTTTTTGACTGGTGTTCATTTGCTCATCGTTTAATTACCCATTGATCATGTACTCGTAGGCTTTTTATCATTATTGCATTAGCTAAATTTACTCATTCTCCCAATAGCCGATAAATTTGTCAAGCAATTTTATCCACTCGTATTTTATTAATCTCGAAGTATCACTACAAATAATTTTGAGCACATTGTAACTGTAAGCGGCTACACCCAATCGATGTTTGAATTAGCCGAACATAAATCCAGCGTTAATAAGTAAGCACACACATGCGCGTCGAGCAGGCTATTGTTTGACCCGAGCAAGCAGGTAATTCTTAAGGGAGCTTTCATCAAATTTTACCATACGCAAAATGTTTCCCTATCCGATCGCTCCCGCGTCAGTTTTCGGATGAGTGCGCTTCATCGCCCCGCGAGTGCATTACTGTGCACACACATACACACGCGCGCACACGTGTAAAATTATACGATCCCCCCCCCCCAAAAAACTCGTTGAATCAATTTTCCGCGATGAAAAAAGAACAAAGGGCGAACGAACTATGTATATAAACGCGAAAAAGCGTGTACGCGACGAGCGAGATACGAGGGCGGCGGCAGAGGAAGGGAGGGCCAATAAAGCGGCCACAAATTTACGCGTCGCGGTGTGTCCAAAAATAATGCGCGCCTGCGAGAGTCCAATGGTTTTGCGGAGCTTTTTATCTCGATTTCAGAGGTAAACCACACACATGCACGGTGCAGTGCAGCAGCAGCAGCACGTACAGTACCGAGAGAGAAAGAGAGAGAGAGAGAGCGACACTGCTTTTCATCAATCACACCTGAAGTGCGCACGTATTGTGTTTATATAAAACGTGCGGGTCGTGGTTAAAGAATTTCATTGTATACATCCGCGATAATCGTTTTTGCTGATCGTGCGTGAATGTACTTTCTTTTTTTAATAAACTCAATTGCACGATGGTGCGGTTGGATCATTGAATAAAAGGCAGAGAATTATTGGGTTTTGATAATAAGTGTAATGATTTATTCCTTATGAAATATTACTTTAACAAATAAATATAATAATTTACATTGTTTTCATACATCTAGATCACAATATTGCACGGCCAATTAAATTAAACCTATTATTAATCAATTGAGAGAGAGAGAGACTTGAGGAATACTTTTTGGATGGGAAAATTACTGCTGCGCAAAAAGGTTTCAAACTATAATTTGAAAAACAATCCATTAACAATTTTCAAGTTTTACACTGCTTCTTTATATTTTGTTTGTATTTAGCACACAGAGATTGAAAAGATGCACGCACACATTTGTTTTCTTCTTTTCTTTTTTTTTCAAGTTCGAATCGCAACTTTCACTCTCGAGTTTTTCCCATTCGAAACACATAAAGTTTGTTTTTGGTTTATTTAATTATGAACACGAAAAATCTGGATGGAGAGTTCCAAAATATTTCAAAGTTCGTCCAAGCAGTTTTCTTTCAGAAATTATCCTACAGTTCGTTATATATTTACAATTCCTAATGGTTGGATTACGGATTAAGTAAATTCTCATTTTATTGCACAATGAACATGAATTTTCTAGTCGATTTTTCCGAGATATAATTTTTTTATTTTTTTCGCTAATTAAAAACTTTTTTGCTTGGTTTAGTAGGTATTTTGTTTTCTACGAAATTCTTTGACTGCGTAATAGATTAACAATTTTTTTTATTTACAAATCATACTCGATCCTAAACCCTGGTTAGTCCTTAGATGAGACCTTTTTAGTTTGATAATACGGCAATTAGGAATCGACAAGTTAATCATTCTGCGAATAATTATCTTACTCTATGCGATTGAAATGACAAACGAACGAACGTCGTTCGAAACAAAAATACTTCTTCATCGGTATATGCAAATTAATACGGCCTCCAAACTTGTCTAGGCTTAGGACTCTTCTCTTTTCTCGGCCTCATGGTCTCCCTGTCCATCACGACGTCGACGATGTCGTCCTCTTTTCGCCTCGACGTGGTCAGATCCTGGCCGACGTTCTCCTTGTCCCGATGATGGCTGCGCGTCTTGGTGCTCAGATCGACGGTGCCCTCGACCCGGATCTTGACCGTCAGTCCGCCGCAGTGATGAAGATGGCTCGACTCGTCCGACTGGTCGAGCTGCGTGCCATGATCCGGCTCGTTCATGTTCTCGAAACTGGGTCGCAGACGACTCGAGGAATCCTCCAGCGCTATCTCCGAGTCGGTCCTGAAATAGAAAAAATTATCCATTTAAGATCGATGAATTTTAACTCGTTAATTTTAGACATATACCTGCTCGGCGACATCTTCGGGCTGTCGAGCGACTCGTCGCTCTGCGAGCTTCTGGCCAGTTTCGGCCTCGGCTCGTCGCTGTCGTCGACCTCGATGCTGCTCTCGGGGCTGTCCCTGTCCTTGTCCCGGTCTCGGTCTCGGTCGGCTGTCTCGTCGCCGCCGTCGTCGGCTCTGTTGCTCTCGTCGTTGTCCGTGGCCGCCGCCGCCGACGACGCCGCCCGGAACTTGCGCAGATCCTCGAGGCGCGAGGAGTGACCGTCGGGCCGCTGGAGCCGCTGCTGGGCCATGCGCAGCGCCAGGGCGTGCCACTCGGGCTCCAGCAGGTACTGCTGCGAGTGATAGAGCGGATTGTACAGCCACGAGGACTGGGGCAGGAGGGGCGCGAAGATCGAGCCGAACAGAGAGTTGGTCGCGCCGAGGAGGTGAAGACCTGTGCAGACAAAAAGTAGAATAGGTGAGAATACCGTTCATAAAGATGAAAAAAATTAGTAGTTTACCTTGAAAGTGCTGATGATGGCCCACGGGACTGGAATGGCTCGAGGCAGTAGTAGTGGTCGTCGTCGCGGTAGACGGCTCGTTCGCCGGCGGTGTCGATGCAGTAGTCGCGATCGACAGTAAGCTCGGCGCGCCCGTATTATTTCCCGACGGCGACGTGATTGGCACCGATGGTTCTCGAGTGGAGGCGTTCAACTGTCCCAACTCTGCTCTCGATGAATCTTCGATGAAAAATTCATGAAAAAAATTAATATTGTATTAGAACTTTCATCCACAGTAGAAAAAAAATGAATTTGAAGAAACGAAAACTCAAGTAACCATAAATCCGCTACGAAGAGGTAAATTTTTTTTCTGAAATAAAAAAAGATAAAGTTAGAATCCTCACCATTCACGGTGTTGTTGGGTAGCCGCGGCGACCTCCGCTGCTCGATGCCGCTGCCGGCCGCGTGGTGGAAAGGGTTGAAGGCCGAGGCGGCCGCGACCGCCGCCGCCGCCGCTGCAGCCGTGACTGCCGCTGCGCCTCCGGTACTGCCACCGCCGCTTCCCTGGTTTCCACCACCGGCGGTCGTATTATTTGTCTGATTAGTGGCGCAAGCAGCAGCAGCAGCAGCAGCACCACCACCACTGCTACCACTGGTTTGTCCGCTGCTGCTGCTGGTCGCGGCCGTCGGCGTCGCGTGATGACCGGACTGGCTCGACAGAGCCGGCGGCAAACAGGCCGGGCCCAGAGCGCCACGGGGTAGGCCGCCCCAGCTCTGCGTGCCTTGATCCAGACCCAAGTGCTGCAGACCTGTGCGCGAGAAATTATGATGTAGGTTTTAGTTACCAATATTACTATGAGATATAATGTGTAATTGTATCTTTCTTGCGCTCGCTCGCCTCGCTCACAATGCTATTGTTAGTAGATGTGTGTTTGTTATCATTTTTTTTTATAATGCTGTTCATGCACACGCATGCATTATTTGTTTCAAAAAAAAAGAGCGTAAGAATCAATATTTCAGAACTCTTTTCGTATTATAACCAGATTTATCGTCATGTGATGATTATGAATTTTCTGATTTCATCAATAGATGGAGCATTGCAAAAACGAAAGTGTTAAACATATTTTTGTCAGATATAAGTGAAACATTTTTTTCATGACTACCTCCATAAAATGCTCATCTGGTACTGCCGAAATAACAGACAACTTGCGATATACAAAACGAATTCGAATCGCAGAATGAATTGATACGTAAAATAGAGAGCTAGCTCATACGAGGATGAACGAAGCTAAAAGGAATAGCCGCTAAATGAAAAGAGCACAGAAGAGTCAATAAAGTATTAAAAAGTATCGACGCGGGAAAAACGCTACGCTTACACTTAATCGAGGTAATATCGGTTTTCCCGAAACCAAGATCAATAGCAGATTATGACTCGAGTTTAAAATATTTTCCTTCCGGGCAGGCCACTGGTTTATGCCATGACTTCCCACGCGAATAAATTGTTTGAAAAAGTAGCAAGAAGTGGTGGAAATTGTGAATATATAATTACTTCGATTTTTCCATACTTGTGCACTTCAACGATCCAAAAAGTATTCTTATTAATAAACCCTTCGTTATTAAATACGAAGGTATCGATAAGATTTATAATCTTGAGTTATAAAAAGCCCCACCGAGATGATAGGCAAAGTATTAATAAAAAAGAAGTGGGTGAAAAAAAATTCAAAGGTCTGGAAAAGAGGCAAAAAAAATCGAAATGACGTAGCTTTCTCCTTAAAGGATGCCGTCGTGGTGCATATTATGCATTATAAAATCTTGGATGCAAAAAGCAAAAAAAAAAAAAACGACGACGTTAGAGCCACCTTCCAGAGGTAGAGCGGGTAGTAAATATGTAGCGAAGAGGAGTGATATAAAGTTGGAGGAGAAACGAGAGCTTATTTTCTTTCTCTTTTCCTCTCGAGGCAGCAGCAGCAGCAATACGAGGGAGAGCAGCAGCAGCATAAGGGGAGGAAACGAGAGTAACTATATACGTAGCCATACAGAGAGGGATGAATAGGAGGAGGAGGAGGAGGAGGGGTAGAGAGGTGCAGCATTCACAAAGTCAGCCAGCGGGTAGTGGGCGTGGCGGGCGGAGATTGCGGCCTGCCAGGATTGGTTGGCCGCAAAGCCCTTTTCGTGGGGCCCCGCCGGAAAAAAAGCATCATCCCCCGGAACACGTATACGTATATATAGCTAGGTGCATGTATGTATGTGCATACACAGAGACACATGCACGAGCGAGCGAGCAGGGGAAATTTTTCCCCTCTTGAGTGAGTGTGAATGTGTGTGTGTATGTTCGCGCAGCAGCAGCAGCTTTTCTTCTCTCCCAGAGAGAGAGAGAGAGAGATAGTGACAGGTATGTGTGCCACGCAACTGCAGTAGCACCTCCGCACTTGCACATAGCTCACACCAGATGCTGCTGCTGCCGCTGCTGCCGACGCTAAGCGAAAATTAGAGGGAGAAAAAGATAGAGCGAGAGAGAGAGAGATAGAGACAAATAGAAAGAAAAGCGTAGGAAGAGATAAACATAACTTTTAGATAAATAACGCGAGGATATAATATCCGAATGTTTACACGAAGAAACTTCTGCAAGCTCCGAGACGAGCGAAATGAGAGATACCGAAGATCGACTGTGGATAAGAAGAACTTTATGTAGGAGGAATACTTTTTCAAGGAAGATGCACTTTGTGGAAATGAGTTGACCTATAGGGCGCTTATAGCCATACTATGGATTTCTATGAAATATTAAAAATTTCTCCATCAGCAAACTTCCAGCTACGAGAGCTTTCGTATCAAATCCACCAAGATATATATTTTTAAAGCTCATTTGGACATTATTATCATTCCAAATTGTAATTCCGTAAAATAAATCGATTCTCGAAATAAGCTAGTAACATACCGACGGAGCAGCAGCAGCAGCGGCAGAATCGTACAATTTGGTACTGTAGACCTACGAGCCCGCGCGGCAGCTGTGAGCTTTTAAAACGCTCGAACGTACGTACGTGCGTATACGTAGTACAGTACGCG
This sequence comes from Trichogramma evanescens, assembly GCA_902732785.1. NCBI lineage: Eukaryota > Metazoa > Arthropoda > Insecta > Hymenoptera > Trichogrammatidae > Trichogramma > Trichogramma evanescens. The sequence goes on from CACVKI010143984.1 coordinate 12,513, forward strand.
GTAACATATTTTCAATTTAATAAACCTCCGAGTGGCGTCGCTCTCTCTCTCTCGCGCCGACCCCCTCTTTTTCAACCCCATCGTGCGCTGCTCGTGGCGCGTTAACTCGGCGTTGCTTTTGGACAGGAACGATAATTCCGAAAACAAATGAAGACTAATGAGCAGCTTACGCTTACGACGCTGTTTGTGTATATAGGTAGCTAGTAGCATACCAAAGGGTTCGTTGCACGCACCCTTTTAAGGAGCTCAAGAGAAATACCCAAGGCTCGCAACTAGCTGCGTAGGAGCATACGTACCGGAGGAGGAGGAGGGAAAGCTACTAAGAAAAGTGCTGCTGCAGCATCCTCTGGACTATTTAGCGGAAGGATGACGTATTGTCTCGCGTCGTAACTTCGAGAGGGGCAGAGCTGCCAGCTGCTTGCCCAAATAATGTGTACGCAACGTTGCCGGCAATGATGCGTCGATCGTCGGCGAACGCCGAGTTGCGGTGAGTCGTGAAAATAGTCGTGAAAATTCTCTCTGGAGGATCGAAAAATCAGGTATAATACGAAAACAATCGGAATATTTTCCGCCCGAACGATCGACGACGACAACATTTGCTGCTGCTACTGCTACTACTGTGTGCGAAGTGAATTCTCAGCAGCTTAGTAGCTTAAAGAGGTATTAGCGCGCGCGCGCGCTTGGCGCAGCGAAAGAAAGATGGAGAGAGATGGAGAGAGAGAGTAAACTTGAGTGAAAAGGAGCCGCCGCCAACTCGTCCGGCTAGCGTGAGATACATAATAAATTAATTCGCCTCTCTCTCGGGCTTCTTCTTCTTCTCTAGCCCAGCCTCGCTCGGTTGAGCCCGGGCCCTTTTATCTATTCAGATCTATGCAAAGCAGGCGTTAAAAAGCTCTCTCCGCGCTGCTCTCTTATATACTCTTCTTTCGCGCGCTGCCCTGCTTTCGCATACCGACTTAACCCTTATACTGCTATATACCCTTACCTCTCGGGAAGTTTTGTGCTTTACTCCCACCCCCGCCTATATTCCTCTCTTTCTCTCTCTCTCTCTCTCTCTCTTGAGAAGGATAAATCTATCCTTTTTTGCAGCTGCTTAGGAGAGAGAGAGAGAGAGCTCGTTTGAAAATCTTGTGTCTCAAACTTTTGCTGCTGCTCGGCTATTTTCGAAAGGATTTACTTGCCCTCCACGCGCGCTTCTGCAACCCGGAGGAAAACAGTTACTTTCTATAGAAGACTTTCGAAAAATAATTTTTTATTTTTGTTTATAATTCTACTCGACTGCCTTTTTGTTGTTGATCAGTTGTAAACTTTTCCTCGATACTTAATATTTCATAAACTTATCGAGTTTATTTTATAATAATGCAGCAGCAGCAGCAGCAGCAGCTTTTTTCCATCTTTAATAACAATTCCACTTAAAAGTTCATACTACGGCATTTCTCAAAAGATACAATAATGCATGTAAAAAGTGTTCGTCTTCGTCGAGGGCCTTGTAGCCATGTACCACCGATTAAATGACAAATTCTCTCTCTCTCTCTCTCTCTCTTTCGCTCTCTCTCGACGCAAATGAATCGAGAGTGCACTCGACTCCGACGAAAGCTCGGCTGCTGCTCAATTTTTTCCATGCCATCTTCAGGCGCGCTTGCAAGAGTGAGAGAGAAAGAGCAATGGCTCCTGCAGGGAGTTGGCGTGCGTTAACAAGGCGCGCGCGTATATAGATATAGTAAAGTATGTATAGTAAAGTAGCGAAGAGCTTATGAGCACATATACGTGTGGGAGGTGTGTAGCAGCGGCAGCACTCGTCGCTTGGATTTTAATACTCGTGCCTCGCTCTCGGCTCCTTTTCTCTTTCCACACTCGTGGGGCTGCTGCTGCTGCTGCTGTTTCTCAAAGAGTGTATGTAGTATGTATGTAGGAGGCATAAGGTGCCTTTCAACCTCTCCTACCTCTACCTACTACCACTATTACTACTACCACTACCGTACAGTACCCCACCCTTTTGCCAAGGAAAAGCTCAAGTCCTTGGTAGCAGATGCTGCGCGTATTTAACTCGGTCGATTTTCTCCATTCTCATTATCGCAGCAGCAGCAGCCCCAGCATATACCCTTCATTCCCTGTTTAAAATAGGTGTGCGCAAGTGTGAGAATACACACTCTCGAGGCCATGCCGCTGCTGCAAAGACGTTACCGTGCCGACACAAGGCGCCCGAGGTAGATCGAGAAGCTCGAAGCAGCAGCAGCAGCAGCAGCAACAAAGAAGAAAGAGGGAGAGAGAGAGACAGAGAGAAAAGAGAGAACGGGCGCGCGTAGAAGTTCAGAAATTGAAGCGAGAAAGTGACAGAGAAGGAATGCGAAGAAGCTATTTAGCGAAGCGTGATCACGATTATTAGTACAGAGTAGAGCTGGAGGGTGGCGCGGCAGCAGCGCGCATAGAGAGAATCACCTCGTATATCCTACGCCGAGTTATTAAAGAGTGTGCGGCTGCGTCTCGACGTATTACCTAAAACCCCCGCACGAGACATCAACCTTCGTTATATCATATATTATTACAGCTACTTGTTGTGTGAGTCGAAAAGCTTATGAATATTTTGTCTTATTTCGTCGCACGTCGCGCGCACTGATTGCTCGAAAATTGAAATTATCGCGCGCGACGAAAAATACAATTACATTAAAGGATATTACACAGATCTTATAGAGAGCTCTGAGCATCAAAAGGACATTTATACACACGCGAGCGGGGACGAGCGAAAATTCAAAGTCGAATACGCGCGATCGAAACTAGTCGTGTCTAGTGGCTATCATTAGTTATCGTCTACGCAAGCTGGAAAGGCGACACACGATCTCTCGTCTGTGTAGCCAAGCGCGCGTATCTATCTAGCTTTACTACGTACTATTCACAAGCTCGCAGCCGCCGCCCGACTTCTGATTAAAAGACGCCTGCCTGCAGTGACGCGAGCGTTCCTTTGCCATTACCTAACTCGCCCCTTTTCCATTGAGAGAGAGAGAGAGAGAGAAAGAGGAAGAAACTATTCTGAAATGTGACGCGAATTTAAAGGGTCGCCGGAACCTGACCAGTCTCTCTCTCTCTCTCTCTCTCTCTCTCTCTCTCTCTGTGCGTGTGTGTGTGTGTGTGTGTGTGTGTGTGTGTGTGTGTGTGTGTGCCTTGATGGCACTGATTCCCAAAGAGACGACTACGACGACGACGACACGTTCACTGGTGGAAACGAAGCGTAGTCGTGTCCGTTTTTGGCGCGCGTCTCATTCGTGCGTATTCGAATCACGGCTAATTCCGGCGACTCTTTCTTCCTGACTTATTTCGCCGGACTGACAAATAGACACTTTCTAAACAATTCGCAGGGATTATGATTGATTGTTAAAGTTTTTTCGACCGTTACCTAATTGTTTAACAATGCGATAAATGTGTTTACTTCGTGTAGATTAGAACTTATCCCCTTCGAACGAGTACCCAATCATTGATAGAAAATCAAGCAAAAAAGAGGGCATTAATTTGTAGGCAAGAAATAATTCAACGTCAACTTTGAGGAGAGTTTAAAAGAGCTTGTCCCATACGGTAGGAGGGTGGAGTGAAAAAAAAGAACAGCAGCACACCGAAGAGATCGAGAGCTAGAACGGAAAAAAGACTAAAGAGAATAGGGCGAGAGAAACACACAGATATAGATATAGTGCGCCCCCGCAAAAAAAAGTCGCGAATTCAGTGCAAAGCGATCCGAATAAGCGACAGTTTTAAAACTACGCCGAAGAAAGGAAAACTCGGCGCCTAACAATCTTTCCCCCAAATGAGGTAAAGGCCACCTTATTGAAACAGAAAAGAGGAGGGAGGGAGGGAGCAATTTTTTTTGCCTCGAGAGAACCTCGGCTCGAGAGTCGGTTAATTGACACGGCAACGCGCAGTAGTAGCGGCAGCAGCAGAAGAAGAGCGTGGTTGAGGAGAGAAGACCATCAGAGAGAGAAAAAGAGAGAGAAGAAAAGAGCCCGGAATCCGCCGACGAGGCCGTACCGTCGTCGCTCTTGTTAACTACGGTATCTTTTCTCGCTGCTGCCGCTGCTGTTCTAACTATTTTTCATCCCCTTTACGAGATGAGGCGCGACCGACTCATCGAAGAGAAAAGATCTTGTCAGAAAATGAGGATGTATAGTGAAAAACTGGCTGCTGCTCTTTTTTTCTTTTTTCTGCCCAGACATATATAGCTATACCGACCGTTTAATTATTTAACCGACTTGATTCAGCTACGAAGTTGGAAATTATTTTATCCGGAAAAAAAACTTGAATAAAGTGGATGTTTTTTGGGTGTGAAACATCAGAGTTCTGGTAGAAATGTTTAACATTATTATCGACTTTTGGCTTACGAAAAATTTTCTTTGACATAAAAGAGCCATCAGAACTAAATAATCAGGAATTTTTCACCATTCGACTTCACTGAGAATCGGCCGTCTACCAACCTGAATTGTAACGTATTTTTCAACATTTTTTGATCGTATAATGCTCCACGTATCATTTCTAGTTATTAACCATTTTTAGACCATATGAAATTCTTGAAAATTACCACGTACACATTTCCAATGGTTATTTTTCAATTTAATTTATGTTTGAAATGTACTAGGTTAATTGCATTGAACCATCAAGTCTAGAAAATGTATCTCACTACAGTGCATTTGTATTTATATTTATATATTCTCGATATTACTTTGCCACTTGCTGGTTTATAGATGAAGGTCCTCGCGGACATCTAGCGGTGGAGACGTAAAATGGTTTACCGTATTCAAAGTGATTGAAAAACGATAAACAATTTTTAAAACAATTAGGATAAAAAACGACAAACAAGAGTCGAATCATATAAATGTAATTTAGAAAATTGTAAATGCCCAATGTTGATCTTAAGCCATTATTTCTGTTGAGCATTTTTACTAGGGAAGTTATTTCTTTTTTAAATGATTAATAGTAATAACGATTTTTAATGTCGCTACGATAAACAGTCACAAAATGATATAGTGTGCTAAGACTTCGCTCAAAAAATTATTCAAGTCTTGAGAGCGGAGCCTGCACTATGATCATATCGCAGTAGGGTGTCCCTTATTTCCAAACTCTTTTAAGCCCCGCTTCCAACCCTTAAATGAACTTGTATTACCAAAAAAGTGAAAAAACCATCGTCAGATCTCCGAAAAACAACTTTTAAGGCTTCCCAAAATGATAAGTAGTTATTCATGCAACAAGTGCCCGAAGTGCGTTTTTGCGCACAGTGTATGCACGAGGGCTGGCGTCAGTCAGTACGAGTGCAAACAAACAAGACATAAGTGCCGGCTACGCCGGCACAAAGCACGAGTGACGGCTATGCCGGCCCGAAGGGCTTGTTTTGCGCACACTGTGCATAATGGCACATATGGCACGTGTTGCATACAAAATTGTATGCAATAGAATGCGAAAAGTGCATAAATGACAAGCATGACATTTCACAAAATACCCGAAATTTTACCGCACACCAGTGTCCAAAATAGTACATTACGCAACTGGGGCGGCGGATTGTGTATCTGGGACGAGTGGCCGTTTGCGACCCGAGCGTAACGAGGGTTGCAAGGACACGAGTTCAAGATGCGCAGCCGCCCCAGTTGCGTATAGTATTTTTCATCACAAGATGCGGGAAGTCCAATTTTATACATTACCGCACGCAGGAGCGTGCGGGAAATCTCACTTCCCGCACGCAGTGATGAAAACGCTTTTTGCGCACTAAAAAATGTGCAAAAAAAGGCATTTTTCGTCATACTATTGCATAAAATGACTTTGCATGCATAAAAACTAATTTTTCGATTTATTCTGTAGTCAATACTTTCCGATT
>CACVKI010143985.1:0-22666 GCA_902732785.1 Trichogramma evanescens
TAGAGAACCATTTTACAAACATTTTAAGACCTCATAGATAAAGATTGGTTCAAAACTCCAATCGAAATATGCTTATATTTGTACTTTCATTTACTAGGGCAAGTGCGAACTATTTGTAACACCAGTAAATGAAAGTTGAAAAAGAGTGACATTTTCTAATTAAAACTTGATTTTTCACTGGAAATGCAATTGTTTAACTTATAAATGACAGTTTTAAAGGTAACTAGTCCGGTATAAAAGGTTTTGAGTTGCTCATTCTTTTACAGTGGATCTTCCAAATTTTAACGATCTTCAGCGATTAAGTTAAAAATGACCGTATTTTACGGTTCAGCGAACGATGCGTTCGTATATTATTTCCTATCGTTAAACTATATTGATTCTGGACCTGATAACCATTCGAATAGTTAGCAATAATACCCAAGAATAGCATAAAAATTCGTCGTTCATGAATAATGTCGTTATCAATTAATAATTTTTGTTTAAAAAAGTGCTTTCATTCACGTTGGTATGCTTTCAATCACTGGGTGGTTGACTCTAAATTTGGATATAATCGGTTGAACGGTTATTGAGATATCGTGTTTACAAGCTTGCATTGTTTCAATAGAAGGACTTCACTAAACTCAGCTGAATCAGTTAAATTAGTATATTATCATTACCCTAACGCAGGAAACTTCAGGAAAAGGGAAAGAGACCCTAATTTTGACTTATATTTCCACGCGTTATTTTTTTATGAAACCATTGTCAAATTAATGTAAAAATACCAAATTTTCGAAAATCTGACATCTGATTCGGAAAGTTCATTAAATTTTGCTTAGAATAAGTTTACTCACAAGTTCTCCAGACCCCATTTTTAGCAAAAGTACAATGGTTTAAAAAAGTATCAAAAAACCCGATCCGAATGCGTAATTGTGGTGAAAAATACGATCATTTTGAAGACAAATGTTCACGAACTACGTTATTTTTTGTTTAAACAAATGTATTTTTAAAACGGTTGCATATATCATAAATCTGACACTAGATTTGAAAAGAGCAATGAAAATTCCATAACATATGGTATTTTTATATTAAATTGATAATGGTTTCATAAAAAAATAACGCGTGGAAAAATAAGTCAAAATTAGGGTCTCTTGATATTGGACTGGTTAAAATTTGGAGACAAAAAAGAAACTATGTGCTATGTTATAAGATAGACATTTAGACCGTTTTTTTGCCTCTGAGCTTAAACAGATACCTTTATGTGCTGGGGTGACGTTATATTCTTGCCATTTTTAACTTTTTGTTTGTTACATTGATTTGACTATAAATATAAATTGCTGAACCATTAACTGATAGCTTGCCGACTTATGTAGCGCATTTAGCTCTCATTGGAATGCTTCAAACGCTTATGCTTGAAGGGTTTAAAGTGCAATGTGTGGAGGAAGGTTCGAGGTCATTAAGAGTTCATATGGGGCAAAACACCATTGTTGCCCCAGCATCTCGCGGGAGTGACCAAAACGGCCCGATTGCTCAGTTTTCAGCTCGCTTGCAAGGGCTAAATAAAATTTAGAAAAATAAACTAAACGGGGTTTTTAATAGGTTTTGACCTCAGATTTCAAGTGGTGGGGTCAAAAATGCAAAAATATGCCTTTATAACCTCAAAAAAGTGACTTGAAGGTAAATTACGCTGTAACTTCTAGAGTACAACTCCAATCGACTTTTAGAGTAGCTAGATCGAAAGATCTCACAATTTTACTTCGGAATTAGTATTAAAAAAAGTGGGTATTTTCGATTTTCTCGAACGGCGAAGGAGGAAAGAGCATTTTTCGAGCGTTTTGGTGGGCCACTCGGCGGACTACGACTCTCCTTGTTTTATTAATGCATTAAATTACTCGCACAAAAATAAACAAATAAATGATTTCGATGTACTTTTTCCTCAGCTTTTTGATGGTGTAGTTAGTTTTTGGAATAAATGATTTTTTCAATGATAAGATTCAAAAAAATGTTAAAATAAATCGCTCTTATCTACGCTTTCTTCTAATAACTCATAAGTATATTTTCCAAAAACTAAGTACACTATCAAAAAGCTGAGGAAAAAATACATCGAAATCATTTATTTGTTTACTTTTGTGCGAGTAATTTAATGCATTAAAAAAGCAAGGAGAGTCCTAGCCCGCCGAGTAATCCCCCAAAACGGTCGAAAAATGCTCTTTCCTCTTTCGCCGCTCGAGAAAATCGAAAATACCCACTTTTTTTAAGACTAATTCCGAAGTAAAATAGTGTTTTGCACCATATGTGTATGTATTAGTATATCACGTATTACACATATAGTACTATCTTCGAACATAAAAAAGTGAGTATTACATTTTACGAGTATGCGTACACAGTGCAAAGTTCGATTGATTTCATGCACGCATTTGCCCATACACTAGCAAGCTTACGTTTGCCTGATTCAATTACCGTCAGGGGCTTTTGTTATGCATGCGTTGCTGCAAAAAACGAGAATAAATGAATTTATGCCGGTGCAAGCTCAACCATTTTTCTATTTAAGGTAACGGAAAATACCATCCATACTCGTTTCAGGTTTTTTTTTAAATTTGGACTTTTTTCGACGGGCTCATCTACGAGCATAGATTCATACAAATTGTATCAATGTTATAGTGCGAATAATGTAAAGCCTTGCCTTACGCATGAGCACAATTTCCGATAATTTCACGGCTGGGAAAATATTGCAGCTGAGCATCGAGCCAAATTCGATTTTGCGTAACGCTCCGAATAGCCATTTCGAGGGTTCTATGACGCTCGCTGACTAAAGAGGAAAAGCATTTGGCAAACCATTATTAAAAAAAAAATTGTATGGCATCAGCATTTAATCATTATAATATTTGAATGAAACGATGTTTTTAATTATTATAACCGCATTGTCTTTTCTTATATTAAGTGTTAAGGAAATTTCAGACGATTTTTATTACATTTTTGGCTGCAATCGGCTGATACCGTGTCTAAAATTTTGAATCGAGATAAACCGATGCCACTACTTTTTAGTATAGGCCTGTATCTACCAGATCAACAGTTCCAACCCGATCTGAATGCGTTATCGTGGTGATAAATGCGATTTTTTCTGTGATAAATGGTTCAGTTACCTCTAAGACTCATAATTGCGAACTGAAACTCATAGAGACTTTATATTTCGTGATATAAAGGACGTTAAGGTTGCCACACTGAGATTTTGAAGATTTTTTTCAATCAAGCTATCCTACATAATGCTTAGAAAGGTTGGTTTTTTCTTAGCAGAAAGTATTTTTCAAAAAATCAATTATAATATGAGCTAAGCGCCATGAGTGAACGAAGTCCACAATTTTTTTCTAGTGGTTCATAACTGGCCACTTGATCCTATAAAAAACGAGTAACTAGTTAGTGATATTGGTACAGTACCTACGATTTCAATTCAAATTCAATTCAAAAAAAGTTGAGATGATTGAACCCGAAGGTTACTCTGCATAAATACTCGAATATAATTTTTTTCTCATTTTATGTTTTTTTTCTGTTATCTGCATCATAAATCTACCGATTGAGAGCGACCTTGGATCATCTCACTAAGACAATTACGAGAAGTCAGGTGCATTTTTTAAAAACGTAATTCACCAGAAAACGCAAAAGAAGAAAAAATTTAACACGCAAAGTATACAAAAAAAAGTCACGGAAAACCTTAGGAAAAAATGAACGTATTGGAATTTTAAAAATTATTATAAAAAGGGAAAGAAAAATACTTTCCAAAAATCGAATAGAATTTTTATTTGATTTTAAGTTACCTTTGAAATCTCAAGGGACTGTATGAAAGTCAATCGAGCTAATTTTTATTTTTACGAATTATGATGATTCGTGCACAATCGTGACATGAATCTATTATATCCCCTTTTGTCCTTTTTTCTCTTTCTATTTCTTTATAACCGAAAGCTTTTATCCTTTACAGGCGAATGCAATCCGCACGATATGTTTTCCAACGAGCAGAAGTCTAAACGCCTGCGCAAACCTGAAGTAGACGATACGTTAGTTAGTGAGTAATTTAAATACATATAAGCTGAGTGAGAACTTAGAGTTAATATTCAGACGTACCCTTTTGATAAAAATTTATCATCAATCTGAATGAATAAGATTTTTAAAGAAGAGAAGAAGAGTATTTAGTTGCTGTTAAACTAGCGTTATAAGAAAGATTAGACAATTCTATGCAAAAACTATGAGCAGATAGGAGACGGTGCCGTAACAAACGCGTATCATCTAATTAAATAGAGAACATTAGCTGACGCGTTTCTCGTGTTTGTTTCAAGCTTTCAGGCCTCTACCAGTACATAAAGCTCTTCTTTAACTCATTTTTTTGCTACATTAGCACGAATTTACGAATTCTGCACTATCAATAACAATGATTTGAGCATTTTCTATAAATGTATAGATAGAAGAGCTTGCGGGAAAATATGTGTATTCCAGTGACTCTCAATACGATACGTAAATCTTTTTTCCAGCTAATTATTTAGCGATAGAGTGAAAGGGCAAAAAATGTGAAAAAATGCGTATGTATAAGACCTCGCTCTCATAACGGCGAGTCCGTAAAACTCGAGCTAGTACCCACGTCATCGGTCCGACATTGACATGATTTGCTTTATGGACTTTATGATCGTGTACGTATTTCAAGAGCGCGTATTACTTTTAACTAGTTGTGCTGCACCAACTTTCTCATTTTACTCGCCTATTTACGATACTATATTATAATTATCATAATGGGCCCTTGTCAGAGAGATACAGATATATGAGCAAAAAAAAAAAACGCAGATTTGCGGCAAAATTTTTGTTCACCCTATACGGGTACGGACCCCAGGAAAATATTTGTGGGGATCCCAGGAATATGTAAAACGTAAAAACAGTCGCAATTTTTGGAGTGTTTTTATCAACTACTTTTGTGATTTAGAGGACGAAAAAACATGTTTTCTCGTCAATCTTTTCTCCTTAAAACGTACGTACTCAATTTCTAAGTAGCCGAAAATGTATCAAAACTCATCTAAAAAAAGTAACTGACTACTGTGTTCAATAGGAACTTTTCTCAGCTGTCCGATGGTATTATCAGATTTTCCGAAATAATCAATTTTTACAAGGATAAATAAAAAATAAACCTCAAATATCAATTTTTCCCTACCAAGTTTTTCGGGATATTTTGCTCAGCATGTTTGATGACAATTTTCTTAGTGAAAGTGCAATTTATCGGAAAATCTAATATTACGATCGAAAAGCTGAGAAAATTTCCTATCGAACACAGTAGTCAATTACTTTTTTTAAATGAGTTTTGATACTTTTTCGCCGACTTAGAAATTGAGTACGTAGCCGTATTTACGAGAAAACATGCTTTTTCGTCCTCTAAATCACAAAAGTAGCTATAAAAAAGCCACTATCAAAATTTCGACAGTTCCTACTTTTTTCATCTTCCCGAGACCGCCCACAAATATTTCCCGTACCTACGTAGGGTGAAAAAAAATTTTGCTGCGAATCTACCTCCAAAAATGCGTTTTTTTTTAAAGAATTGCTCATATAGATAGTGTGGAATAAAAAGCCGATTAGTAAGAATATTTTGAGAAATAGCAGAAAGGAAAAACAAGAAAAAAGGAGAAGCGATCTCTTTCAAAATCTTTCGGTTAAGGGGAGGTTCTCATCTAGCGCCTCGAAAATGACGTTTTTTTGTGATTTTTTTTTTCTTGGAAAAAAGTGAATAATGCAGTCAAGTTTTTTGACACTTATAAAGTATGTATTTAACTATATTTACAAATTTTTTTAGACCAAAATATCGAATTATGTATCCCCTTACAGCGTTTGATGGAGATCGTGTTAAAAAAAGATACCTAAACGGGCGGCAAGCTAGCGCCTTCAGTTTTTGCCCGAAACCAAAAATTCGAAGTTCCTCTTAAACTAGATGACATTTTCTGGAGGTTGAACCTAAATAATTGCAAAAAAATTAAAAATTTATAAAATGGCGGACTTTGGAAAAAAAATTTTTTGTTTGCCTTTTTTTGACACTTTTAAGGGCTCTAAAAAATAATAATAATGAAAAAATTAAAAATTTTTTAGGCTTAAGATCCAGACAATTTAATTAGCTTTAAAATAAAAAAAACTATCTTTAGGTGCAGTACTTTTTGAGATATCTTGATGCCTGATTCAGAAAACGTGGTTCCGAGAAAAACGCGTTTAAAGTTTTAGTAAACGAATTTTCATCACAGCGTGCGGGAAAATCTTAAAATCGACTTCCTGCACTCGATGATGAAAAATACTATACGTAACTGAGGCGGTTGTCAATCTTGCACTCGTGTCAATGCAACCCTCGCTACGCTCGGGCTGCAAACTGACACTCTTGCAAGATAGACAACCCCCCGCCTCAGTTACGTAATGTACTATTACATACATACATACATCGTTCGCTCGTAAAAAGACAGCTCCGGTTTTTTGCCTATAACTTGCTAACGAAATCGATTTTGGTGAAAAGGGTTTCAGGGGTGTATTCTACGGGACATTTGCTAACTAAGTAAGCAAAAAAAAAAACTATTTTTTGATCGAGTCTCATGAGCGCCTCTTAAATCCTTCAATCGCCCTTAAATCGATAGGATTTACGTTGCTGCTTAAGATCAACTTATCGTATTATTTTGCTTACATTTTCATTAATAGAAAAGTTTTTTGACTGTGTAACATCAGTAACCTTTTTTACTTTATAGATTACGCGAGAACTGACGTCTCGTTTGCCATCATTAGTACCTTTGTCATGGTAATGGGCTTTGGCTTTTCCATCTACACTTTTCGAAATCCTCGTTACACTTTCAAAAGGCTCGCTGGTGGTATTCACTTCATTACCTGTGAGTTACTTTCTGTCTGCGCTATTTGAATTTTTTATTTCTTAACCTTTGAGTATTAATGTATTAAATTATATGCCATTGCCAATAGGTGCGTGCGTTATGGTGGTGCTTCAGGTGTTCCTTCAGTCGGTCGAGTATGGCAGCAAGCGTGACAACTGGCTGTTTCCAAAATTCTCACAACTGCGCTATGGTTACTCGTTCGTGCTCGCCTGGACAGTTTTCGCGGCTCATTTGATCAGCGCCTTGGCGTTCATGCTCTACTCGCGAAAACGTAAACGCGGCCGGGCCGCCACTGACGAGCTTGCTATGGCTGATGAACCGACTATCATGGGGCGTTGAACGGAATAAAATGCAACGATGAATGAAAAAAATCGTTCATTAAAATTTTCGTGCTTATTATGCAAATATTTTTGGATTTTCTCTACTAGTGACAGACGAACTAATAAACTGTCACTATTTTCTAAAATCGCGTAATGTTTTACAAAAAAATTAAGCAATTAAAACTGTACTGATTGATTTTGAAAGCCCGTAAATTTAAATACATGCTTCTAACACATTGTTATTATCGCACAAATATCAACAAAGATAAATAAACTGTACATATATTTATTCATGACTTATCAGATAAATTTATAACAATAACATGTAATATGATTTTGAATTTTGAAAATGTTACAAATATTATAACTGGCGAGGGTGATCGTGTTTCTCCTGTTGCATATGATACGATATGGAATGTTAAATTAACAATTATGCGTATACCCTATGACGAACAATTACTTCGACTGTGTATAATATCAATTTACATGTAATGCAGGTTTTCTAGTTAATATGAACACACTTTTATTACATTCATTTTACGAAAGGAAAAGGAGAAAACAGAACGTAATACGGCGATACCATTAAGTATGTATATTTGTGTAAATATATTGTTATAAAAAAATTTTCTTTACGCTCTTATGTTTTCAATTACTTTCATTATAATTATAAAATTTGTTCTTAGTCGTGACTATTAAAACTGTATAAAATCACTTTGGTTAATTATCACTTTCTATAGAGTTCTTTGATTGGTCTAAACCATCCTTTATTAGTATACGCGTTTCTAATGTACGTGTGTGGTAAATTTTTGTATTACATTTAAAATAATGATTTATTGATTGTCCAGCAACAGAGTCTTATCATTCGAATCGTTTGGTTTGGCAGTTTCTTCGCTGGATGACAAAGAGTAGCTACTGGTCCTGTCGTTGTCGTCGTCATCGTAGTTGTTGTTTGGCCCGATCTGAATCAATTTAGCGTACCTGCGAGTAAATATGACCAAAAGCTCAAATATAATAATCGATATTTATCTCAGGCTAGGTGGACTCTAATTGAATCAAATGATTTTACCTTATGGTGTATCAAACAGGCGTAGTTCTCTTAAAGGAATTAGATTTCCATGCACTGCTCCTTACAGTCTCAGGTAGCGGAGGTAAATTATCGCCCAGGTCAAAGCTCACACATTCGTGTTGCGGTGGACTCGCTCGGCAGTCGTCTTGAAGAACGTCTGCTATCGTGCTCACCTACAAAAGCACGTAAAGTGCAAAATTTATCTCACCTCAAGTCGTATATAGGAATAAATTAGATTTTCTTAAATAAATTTTCTTATTGTTTTTCTTTATTTATGTCAGAGAAAAACTTTTTTTCCCTAATTTTATAACCTAATTTTAAAAATTATTGTGCACGCTAAAGGACTTCAACTTATAGTGTATTTATTTTATGTTAATGTTACAGCGGAGGATGATTTTTGGAAGATGGTAGAATTCGGTTACGGTAGGCTGATGCTTGTCTATTACCTGTGAGGTTTTTGATGAGCAGAGAATATCTCTCCGGTAGTCTATAGTAGTGGCGTGTTCGCGAATATTATTCCGACGATCAGTTTATTTTGATCGTGATAGCACTTAACGGGATCCTCGAAGGCAGCCTAAAATTCAAATTTTCAAACCAATTTTAAGAACAGCAAAATTTGCCATGGAACCTTTTAGAGAAATATTCAGTAGATGTTTTAAAAGACTTATTTGAAAATTTCCATTTTTGACTGGACTCCGGTCCCCTTAAGTTTATTATAGTTCACTGCACGAAACATTGAACTACTTATTTTTCATTCAAAGTGAAAATAGTATATGTCTTAACGGGTGTAGTTTTGTGAAAAACCCGCACCAGTTGATGATACACTACTTTTTCTCACAAAATCCTAAAATTAGCCGCAAAGCCGCGTATTTTAGGTTAAAGTGGGAAAAAACTCTTCTTCCAATGATGAGAAACAAATAAAAAATCTGAGAAGCGTTTAAACTAGATAATGTTTTAGAATTTTTTCTGTAGAATCGAAGGTCATCATTTATTTTAGCCTCAAAAATATAGTAAATTATCTCGGCTTCACCTCGGTGTCATTATCACGTGCATGCGGAAGTTTCATTTCACCCGTGTAAGAAAATAGTATTTTCATAGCACTTTAGTCACAAATCACAAAGTTGCCGCTGGTTTTAAACTCATCTATCTATCTATCTATCCATATGGCTAAAAATAGTAGTTTTCGATACAAGGGCCATAAGTAACACTTTTTGGCACGGCGTAGTTTAGGGCCCGAGCGCAGCGAGGGTCCTAATAGCTCGGCCGAAAAGTGTCCCCTATGGCCCGAGTATCGAACAATATTTTATAGTACTGTGCAAAGTTGATCACATTTATGCCCCCTTTTCCGAGCCATGAGTCGCACTTCTGGTACCGCGGAGTGAGGCTAGCGCACGAGCGTATGCGAGTGTGATGCGAACGCCGCGGTGCCAGAATGTGCGACTTATGCCACAGAAAAGCGTGCCATAAATGTGAACTTATGCCACACAGTGCTATAAAAATTTTTTTTGGCAAATATGAAAAACTTGTTATTCCCGATGTCAGATTTATCCCAAAAAATTTTTAGAAAAATTGGGGCCTTCTATGATACTTTTTAAAGGCTCAAAGTTGGAAATTTTAGCATTTTTCCGAAATTCATTAAAAATTGCAAATATTCAAATAATTTCTAGATCAGTGGAGAATGACTGAAAAATAGAAAAGACTAAGAGCTTTTTTATTGAAAATTGTCCAAATTTTTAGAAAAAAATTATTCCAAAGTGATTGGTGGTAAAAAAAGAAATCTAACCGAGTTCAAACCAGACTTTTTTTCCAAAACTGTGTAAAAAGCTTCCTGAAGATGTAAACTACTGCCTGATAAAGTTCTGTAATGGGTCCTAAAGTAAGACAACAACATTTGTCGAATAATGTTCAAAAGACGTCAAAAATAGACCCTAAATGCGTAAAATCACCAAAAACAGCCATTTCTAGACGTTTTTTGCATATTTTTCGATAGTTGTCAACATTGCGTTACACTTTAAGGCCCATTACAAAATTTAATCAGGTGGTAGTCGGCATCTTCAGGAACTTTTTACATAGTTTTGGAAATAAAAATCCGGATCAAACTCAAGTTTTTTCTACTCCTAGATTACTCCAATTACTTAAGAGTAAAAAAGCTCTATGTCACTTTTGCTTTTCAGTCATTCTACATTGATCTAGGAATTATTTGAATATTTGCGATTTTTAATGAATTTTGGAAAAACGCTAAAATGGCCAACTTTGGGTATCTGACATCGAAATCAACAAGTTTTTCATATTTGCAGAAAAAAAATGTTTTGGCCGTTCGACTTCACGGAGAACCGGACATATAGAGTCACCTACCTAGTGAATGAAAGGTTTCAAAAAAGTTTGCTTAAATCAACGTTTTTAATAAATTAAAGGCTATTATTCAGATGTATTATAATAGTAAATGTCTTTTTCTACTGAATAGAATGTTTGTAGAATTGTTACTTTCAACTTTCATTAATAAAATAACAAGGGAAAAAATATATGATGCACCAGTGAATGAAACATTTTTTCCAGTAAATGAAACCATTTTCAGAGTCATTTAATTAATGATAATATATTCAGAAAGTTGTTAAAAACTATTGAAATATTTAGTATTAATGCTCAATTATATTATAAAATTTTACTACTGATGAATTAGTTCAGTATAATTAAATTATATTAATTTATAAATAAAGTTTCATTCACTGGTGCGTTTTCAATCACTGGGGAGGTGACTCTATATAAGGCGAAATTGGTATCTGTTTGTCTTCTATGATCTCAAAAACTATTCATCCGATCGGCTTGACATTTTTACCATGCATTCATTATACTACTACTGCGCAGGTTTCTATCATATTAAAATAATTATTTACTTGATTATTTTTGAGTTCAGAATTTTTTTCGTTTTTTACCACTTCGCTCTCGCTTGGTTGCTCCCCCGGTCAATTTTCATAATGAATACCGAAAGAAGTTATTATTATTTACACGCAGTCAATCGTCATAAATTGTATTTCATATGTTCATGTGTTTATTACGCTATTTGTATCCTACAAATGTGTGGACTCGACTTAGATATTTCGTGCTACACACTTGACGTGGTCTATTTACGAGCTTTTAAACAGTCGAATTTGATTGTATATATTCCAATAGGGAAAACTAATTATATTAGGTATCGGCAAGTTTTTATGTACAGGCAAACCCTGCTATTCGCGGTACTCAGTATTCGCGGTTCTTCAATTGCGCCATTGTTTCGCTATTTGCGGGAATCGGATACGCTTATTCGCGGTTTACTTCACGGTTGTTTAGTAACAATTTTTAGAATAGTACATTTTATAAATAAATTTTTGAAAAATGGCTCCCACAAATAAAAATAAAAAAGATAAGTGCATAATAGTACTTTAAGGTTACTATTAGAGGTGTATGTTACTATTAAAGGTAAATAAAGGTGGCATGGCGTAGTTTAAGGTTCCGAGCGCAGCGAGGGTACTAATATTTGGTCCGAAAAGTATTACTTATGGCACGAGTATTGTAAGAAATTTTACAGTACTGTATGCTATGTTCACATTTATCCTTCCTCAAAAGAATTTTGATAGAAATTAAAGTTTGGGACAATCCAATTTTATAGAAAATCAGTTATAATATGGTACAGAAAGATGGATTATAGATTAATTGAACTCACTGTTTCCGTTGTAAGATCATGAGGCATTCCTGTGTGATAACGATTGCAGGAGGTGACGCTGTGCGACCTCGACATCAACTCTTCGCAGCACTCCAAGTGCACCATGTTCTGATGTTGATGATTGTGATGGCCGTGAGCGTGATAATGATGGTGGTGATGATGATTCGTTTGCTGCTGATGCTGGTGTTGATACAAGTCCGTGGACTCAGTAAATATTGGTCTCTCGTATAAGTATCGCTTTTGGTGGTGATCGCAGAGATGATAACCGAGCATCGAGCTGTAGTAGCGATGGGCTTGTAGCGGGGGCATTAACATGTGATGATGATTGTGACTATGTCCCGAGTAATTGTAGTTTAAGGGGTATGGGTCATGCTGCAGTGAAACATAAAGAAAAAAAATTATTTTAATTACGCCTAACATATAATAGACAAATGATGAAATTCGTTTGACGTGATGTTTAATATGTGTGAGGTAGGGCACGCAACTTTTTGGTCCAATTACTATCGATTCTGTTATTATTGCTCTCTATATGCTAAGTTTTTCTTAAGACTCAGCACACCACGATATATTCTAAAGTAAATATTCTTGCTGTGAAGAGATATACTTACGTTGAGGCATTTGCGCTTTGAAAATTCTCGGTCGAGTTCGAGTTGCTGCCAGGAGATATGCAGAAAGATGGCAGTAATGCCGGCCAGTTCTGTAGTTATGAAGCCGCTTACATATAGCAGAAACGAGTAGCCGTAACGGTAGACGAAAGGAGGACCCTGTGTACCAGCCGGAAATTACACTCTCGTTTACTCTCCATCTCTCTCTCTCTCTCTCTCTCTCTCTCTCTCTCTCTCTCTTTCTCTCTTTCTATACATACATACGTATTTTTTCACTTTGCTAACTAAGTAGACTTCATACCTTCCTCTTTCTTTCTCTCTCGTTACACTTATACGCTTTTGGACTATAATTTCATTTGCTATTGTACATGTTCTAAAAGGGACTGCTTTATGAAGTGTATCGTGCAAAATATAAAGAACAAGAAAAAGCGCATTTTTTAACAGGAAAGACAAAGTATATTTACACAAATTATTGAATTTTACAATTACAGTAGAAAATTTTATTTTTACTTGCCAATATGTCGGATTTCGTCGAAGACTTTTCTTTATTGTTTTACCTTTTTTTTAGAGGAGAATGCTTTTTCAAACAAAAAGGCAATCGTAAGACTTTTGTTTGAATAATATGATGAAAAATATTTTATATAACTTTTTAATCGATCCTAAAGTAAACTGAAAAGTAAAATTCTCTGATATCATTAAGAGAAAGATTCCCATTGAAAATAAAAATTCGATTTATTCTTTTTATATTGGAACGATTTATTTGAATTTTAAAAATGCTCTCTTGAAATTTAGAATAAACTTTATAGAGGAAAAAAAATTTTTTTGACCGATATCATAAATGAAATTGTACACGATGAAATCATGTAAAAAACGGTAAAATTTTTTTTTTTAATTATTGTAACTTTCTTTAGATGATAAGTCTCTATAACGTATATAAATCGTTCCTGACTTTTCTTACGGGGGTAACTTCACCCAGACAACTGTTTTTTCAACTTTTCAGAAAAACTCATGGCAAAATTAAAAAAAATTAAAATATCAAATTGTTAAAGGTTTAGTCCTCTATAAAAATATATCACACGATTAGAACCTACGGTGAAAAATTTAATTTTCTTATTCGAAAATTGTTAAAAAAAGGGTACCAGTTTAAACGAGTATTTCAGGAAATTTCGTATATAGTAGACAAAATGTGTTTGAATTCCTATAAAAATTTTTTTTGCAGTTCAATGTATAAGGAATAATGTCGAAAAAGCCCGGAATTAAAATTCATAGATTTGGAAAAATAACGCAATTAGTAAGTGATTTTTTAACTTTCCTAAATGCGAATGTCCTTACAATTTTTTGTTACAAAAATATTTATTGGACTAATTTCATTATTTGACCTTAGCAATGTGAACGTGTGATGAAATCTCGTTCAGTGATTAAAAAATTTAACAAAGTAAAATAAAGAGAGAAAAAGAGAGAAAGAGAGACACTTTCCTTTTTTTCTACGATATTAGACCGGCAGATAGAGACCGATAATAGGTTCTGATTTTTAAATGCCTTGAAAAGTCTGAAAGATACATCGATAACAAGCTCAAAAAACGGAATATTACACCGTATTAGCGTGGCGATATATTTTAAAGTACGCATCGATTTGTAACAAATTTTGGCCTTGTGTCCTGATTTTTTAACTTATGCCATTATAAGATGATAGTTTAGCACTGATCAAGTCTTTATCTAGCATGAGCATGAGAGCACCTAGTGTCCTTTGGTGTGGATCGATATGGTCATAATGAAAGAAAAGCCCATGATTGTGTGTTGATTTTTAAACTTATGTCAATACATAAAAAATTTTTTAAACTCATAGAATACATAAAAAATAATGACATAAGTGCCACTAGTAGATATAAAAATCTAGACTCTGCGAAAAATGTGCAATATTTTGATTTTGGGGTAAATATGTTTTAACCCGAAATATTGCACATCTTTTTTTATATCTACTAGTGGCACTTATGCCATTATTTTTCATGTATTCTATGAGTTTCACAAATGCATTCCTTCCATTGGCATAAGTTTAAAAATCAGCACACAATCATGGGTTTTTCTTACATTATGACCATATCGATCTAAATCAAAGGACACTAGGTGTTCTTATGCCTAGCTAGATAAAGACTTGATCAGTGCTAAACTATCATCTTATAATGGCATAAGTTAAAAAATCAGGATACAAGGCCAAAATTGGTTACAAATCGATATGTACTTTAAAATATATCGCCACGCTAATCATCGATGTATTTTTCAGACTTTTCAAGGGCATAAGTTTAAAAATCAGAACCCATTATCGGTCTCTATCTGCCGGTCTATATAAATTACTACTTACTTGAAAAGAGGAGCGAGGACGTAATTTACTGCCCACTTCAGCTTTGAATATCGAAATGTACATAACCATACCAACAAGCATTAGTAGCCCTGCACATGAAAATTATAAAAACATTTACAATAAAATAGCGGTAGATGGAAATTTCATCATTACGCGAGAACCAGTCCCAAAAATTACATCCTCTCTCGCGCTTTGCATTTTCAGTGAAAGTGCTGGGAAATTTCACGGTGAGTTAAAATTGTCATTGTGCCAAAATATATGACGCTCTATACCTGAAACAATCATAATAACTGCGGCAGTGAATATATAAAGGCTTGTCCTCGGTCGCAGTAGTAGTCCAAAGAGGTAGCAAAACTCAGCGGCTATCAGCAGTGCGGTAGCAACAAGAAAGAAGACAGCTGACTTGGTAACTGCGTCTGTGGACATCATAAAAGTCAAGATAGATTTGTTGATGTATTCATAACTTTTTGATGGTCTATAATAATTTTAAAAATTTATTTATTAAAAAGCTTAATGACTCAAATTATCTTACCAGTTTCAAAGATTGAAATTCTGCACATAAATTGCGGAAATTGTGATTTCTAATCAAGATATTTTTTCCCACCAAAAAAAATTGAGTTTCACAAAATTCACATTATATAATATGATATCAGATCCAATAATTTTCTGTGCAGATCGCCATTTTTAAATAATTAATTTTGTTTCTATAACGAATAACATGATTTCGTCGCCCCAGCGCAGGAATTTTAAATCTGTAGCAAGAAGGATACTTACTCGCGCGCAGAGGCAAAAAGGTATCTAACTCGAGCGCAGAAGCAAAAAGGTAGCTTAATCAAACGAAGTGTCAAGAAAGTTTTGACGCGCTGAATTTAGGTTGGCAACGCAGCCGTAAATGATAAAATTTTGTTTTGTATTAGAGCAAAAAAGAGAAAAACCGCTGCCAATTTATTGGCAAAGAGCTTCCTCGTAAAATAAAATTTGTAAACCAAATTGTCCTACGAGGTCTGGTTCAAAATCTCATTTTCAAGCCTATCACAGAACTTCCTCTATGAGGAAGCAAAAGTGAGCTAGTGTAAAGATTTTCATCCACTTGTAATGCGAGCAAACAAATTAATCTCACCGCGATTTCGACTCAATTTGCCACTTATGGAGAACTTTGTATGTTCTTAGAGGATAGTAGAAGTTATCGGCTTTACATGACTTTGAATTAAATGTTGAATGTTGAATGTTGAAACAAAATTTCATCATTTACGGCTGCGTTGACAACCTAAATTTAGCGAGCAAAAACTTTCTTGCCACTTCGTTTGAATAAGCTACCTTTTTGCTTCTGCGCTCGAGTTAGATACCTTTTTGCCTCTGCGCGCGAGTAAGTATCCTTCCTGCTACAGATTTGAAATAGATACCTTCTTGCGCTGGGGCGACGATTTAAGGGTCTATTACCGGTTCAACTTTTTTTATTGCATTTATACGTATTATTTATACTTCTTAGGATCACTTCCTGAAATCTGGCACAGATATGGAATTTCAACTTAGTCATCAGGGTTGAGTAAAATCGTATACATGGCATTCAATAGCAGTTGATAATTTTTAACGCGTTTATCTCGAGATGATGTTTTTTTCCATGGCGGACAGTTAATCTCCGGATCTACTCAACCGATCCTTACAAAATTTTACACACTTCTTTACTATCATATTCAACAGGGTAATATACCAAAAAATTATGGAAAAAAGAAAAATTGTAATGAATATGAGATTATAAAGTATCTAAAAGAGTGTTATTTTTGAAAAAAAATTTCGACTTTTGCCATTTTGTTTTAAAAATCAAATGCTCATTTTTTTCGGGTATAGGGGAGAACCACCTATTATAGCGCGATGCTTAATGTGGCGCACCCTTCGTTTAGTACTTTAAAAATTTTTTTTTTAAATAATAATGATATTTTAATCATCTACGAACATTTTGAAGCTTATTTATCGAATAAAATAACTGAAAAATATGTTTAACAAGAAAATATCGACGAATGAAAAAATGCAACCTTTCCTTCTCGACATTATTGTTATAAACCTAACCTAGCTTAGGAGAGAAAATTGAAAATACAATTAAAGTTCAATAAAACTGTTTAATGATTCAAAACAATACGTTCATTCATTCTGTATTATTAATATTGTTATTCACATGTACTATTTGATTTGCACTACATTATCTCGATAAATTAAATCTGGACAAGAATACTGGGCGCCGCAAAAGAACAATAGCGAGCCTTGCGCAGCAATGTGACAAAATTTTTTCGTTGCTCGACTAAGGAGAAAAAAAATTATTATTTTGGCAATAATAAAAGTATCCAAGCAAAGAAAAAAAACTTCAACTATCATTAGATATACTGTGTTTCAAACCATCCATTTTTAATCATAGCCAAAAGTTCCGTGCGTCATAACAGGCGGTTCTCCCCTATAACTCTGTATCACATATTAATGAAAAAGTGTGTAAAATTGCGCATATGCATTTCGATAGATTTTTGTCTGCTCCTTCCAATGATGGTATAAGTTTTTCGAAAAAAATTAATTATCCTGGAGAAAATTGACTTTAAAATTAACTTGATTTTTCGGCAAGTATACTTTCGATTGTTTTTAGCTATAATATCTTAATCGAAAGATAATCTAATAACTAAGGTCAAGTTAGAGACTCAAACGGTTCAAAAGTTATGAACAATTAAATAGCAAAAAACGTGGTTTTACGGCCGCGCGTCTATTCTCGTCGACTCCTGTGACCCCCTCTCCTATACCGGCTGAGCGGAGAGCAGCTGCGCGCAGCCAGAATTCACCCGTAAAACCACGATTTTTGGTACATAATTGTTCATAACTTTTTAATAGTTTGAGTATCCAACTTGACATTTTAAACAGACCTTCGTTATTAGATTACCTTTCGATTGGGATGCTACGAACAAAATTGAAAGGGGTATACTTGTCGAAAAATTGAGTCTAATTCAAAGTAAATTTTCTCCGGTAAAATTAATTTTTTTTGGAAAACTAATACCAATTGGAAAGAACGGACAAAAATCTATCGAAATTAATATTAAATATTTTTCCAGACCCATATACACCGGACACGGCGAGTTAGAAAAGTTGCGATTTATTAAAATATGCCCCGCGCGAGCGCAGTGTCTGGTCGAGCGTGGAGTCTGTGATATATGATTTCATTAAATCGTAGCTTGTATAATCTATAGGCCATTTTTCGAAGTATAAAATTACGCTTCATTAAAAATATTGAATTGTAAGCATTTATTTAAATGTAATGTAATTATTGAAATAGGTTCACTTTGCGTAAATTTTATCAACGTGTTAACCCATTAGCGCCCGGACGGACATTTTTTTAAACTGAACTTTAGGCAAATATCTTTACTATTCAGAATTTTGCTAAAAATTAACGAGTTCATGTTTCTAACGGGAAATTTAATGCCCTTTTTGAATATGGCTTCAAAATTAATCTTAAAATTATTGTTCAAAAGCTATAAACAATTGAACAAAAAAAAAACAAATTGAAAAAAAAAATCGTCTTCAACTCGAATTTAAAAACAGAAATAGGCTTGATACATAAGTCCCGAGCACATTAAAGGTGTCCATGGGATGTAAACTGAAAAGCCCAAAATCCATAATATCGGAATTGGACATTTTTTATAAAAAAAATGGCGCTTCGTAGAAAAAAGACCGTATATGAGCTAAACCAATTTTTTTACACGACAAGGATGCATCTAGAGAAAAAAAGTTATAAAGAAAAAGTTCTTGAAATTGTTCAAGGAATACTCCTGAATTTTTTCAGAATTTTTCGAATAATTTTGGATTTTTTGGATTGTATCATTTTCCGAAAATTCAAAAATTTTCTCGAAAAATTCTGAAAAAATTCAGCGTTGTTCTTTGAACAATTCTAAGAACTTTTTCTATATAACTTTTTTTTCCTAGATGCATCCTTGTCGTGTAAAAAAATTGGTTTAGCTCATATACGGTCTTTTTACTACGAATTAGCGCCATTTTTTTATGAAAAATGTCCAATTCCGATATTATGGATATTGGGCTTTTCAGTTTACATCCCATGGACACCTTTAATGTGCTCGGGACTTATGTATCAAGCCTATTTCTGTTTTTAAATTCGAGTTGAAGACGATTTTTTTTTTCAATTTGTTTTTTTTTTGTTCGATTGTTTATAGCTTTTGAACAATAATTTTAAGATTAATTTTGAAGCCATTTTCAAAAAGGGCATTAAATTTCCCGTTAGAAACATGAACTCGTTAATTTTTAGCAAAATTCTGAATAGTAAAGATATTTGTTTAAAGTTCAGTTAAAAAAAATGTCCGTCCGGGCGCTAATGGGTTAATAAGGGCATGGAATAGTACATTACGTCACTCGTGCGCGAAGTGGGTGATTCTTGCACGAGTCTCAGTTTGTCGCCCGAGCGTAGCGAGGGTGACAATGAGACGATGTACTATTTGTAAAATTGTTGCAAGTCATTTTTTAATGGAATATTTTATACTTATTCATATGTTCTAAGAGATGTACGTAGAAGCAGGAAGTATCAGTATACCGAATATCTTGAGCATGCAACAATTCCCTAGTCGATTTCACGATCACAACGTATATTGCGTATGATTTTTCATTTCTGCCGCGCTCAGTATATGATGTATCAACGCAGTACATAGGATATATGTATAAAGTACTTACAGGGTATTGCCATGGTCGAATCGCTCGGATCTGGGCTGTATTCCTCCTTTGGGAAGTAATCGATACTCGAGCACTCGAACTCTTGGTACGTTTCTGCTGTGTTACAAAGTAAAGAAAAAAAGTTAATAAAAAAAATCACACGTAAAAATCACAACATAAACACACATATAAACTCATACACGTACTGCACCCATTTGACGATCCAAGCGTACAGATCTTTTCTAAGAAGTTAAAGAAGTAAAAATTGTCGTAGCGAAAGTTATATTGTAGGCAGGGGCGCATAGAGTAGACTATAAGTTTGCTAGCTCGGTCCCTCTCCTTGGCATATCAGACAACTTAAAACTTTCCAATAGGCCTAGCCTATCTCCCGTCCTCATCCCTTTTACAAGACTATACATTATAATTGATGTTATATGCACATTTGGTTATTGTTAGTTGTACTAACAAGATTTTAAGCCTTTCATCATTTTCTAGGTAGATCTGTATGAGATTATTGGAAGGCTTGGATAAGTCCCTTTCTTTAGATTTTCACACAATTTGCATGCACCCACACACTTTCTCTCCTTCAGTCATTTTATGGCTCAGTTGAAAATATATAATCAATGGAATTTGAGTGAGAGATAGAGGGAAGAGAAAGAGAGAAAATGGAAAAATTTATAATATGTGGCTTTGAAATTTCGTTTTTTGTAACGTGCAACAATCCTATTATCGAAAGTTTCACTGCTTCTGAACAAAAAGAACTTCAAGGTTTGTGTAGGTAGTAAACTGTTCAAGGAAACACAAAATAAATAAAAGATACTTCCATTGCTCATGCGACAACAAACTTTCCTTAATGGATAACACCAGCAGGACCAATAAAATTTGAGCAACTGGCGTGACTATAGTCCGTTACTGCTTCGCATACACTCAGATGTCTGAGCTTATTTTAGTCTATACTATTTGCTTAGGGGCCCAGCTAGCATCAGCGCCAGAAGTGAAAAATAGACTCACAAAGTTGTTTGAAATTTTAGACTAGTGCCTCTCATTTCTTTATATTTGTATCAGTCTATACTTTATTATACATACACTGATGAGTATACCGGGGTCCTGTACTGCATACCTCACTAAAAAACTAAAATACATCTGACCCGAAGTTTAGCACCTTGCAAGGGTCCCTGTTACAAAATAACATGAATAACGCCGTGTTTAGCTCTGGTGAACCTATCTGAGTCAGGAAGCAGTCCTATCGAACGGGCTTGATTGTCGGACCACGTAAGCGATGTCGCGGACTGAACGGACAGACCAAGATGGCCGACGAACTGACCCACGCGTCAACGAACGGCCAGCGACGACAAAGTACGCAACAATATGTAAGTATTCCACTCGAGTACCAACCCCTCCCTATGCGTGTGCAATAGCGATTCTTAAGTACGATGGATGAATGACCGCAATTGCGCTACTGTGTGAACTGTAATTTTCATGCAGAAACTCTAATCCACGACTAGTTATTTTGTCTTTTCCCGTTAATTCTCTTCCCTAGGTTTCTACCCTGGTAAGCCGGTTGAACCACCACACCGCCGCGGTCGGTGCGAAGCTTCTCACCGAGTACTGAGTTAGTTGGCGATATCGCGTAGCCTGGGCCGATAAATTATTAATTAATTTATCTATTTAATTATTTATTGTAACGGTCACGTGAACTGTCACAGATTACACTGAAAGTGAGCTTAGGATGGTTTGACAGTAAGAGAAAGAAATAATGAGAAAGACACGAAAATGGGACATGAAGTCGCTTGAGGGGACACATACACCTTAAACTCAAAATTTCTTATTGAATTTTTGCGTAGAATTTTTCCTCCTCTTTTCATTGAATTTTTCGAAAATCCAAAGTTTTGATTATTCACTGAGATAAAGCTGTTTCAGTGAGCCTTTTTTTATACTTTGCGAGTTAAACTTTTTCTTTTTTTGCCTTTCTGGCGTTTTACATTTTTGCAAAATGCACCTCACTTGTCGTAATATTCAGAGCGAAATGTTAAAGCTACAGAACCATACTGGCGTATGGTTTATAGGTGTATGAAGATATAAGCTAATTATAAAGGCATCCATGTCCAAAAAAAATACCTAGACGTATAAACACACACCAGCAGACAATGCAATCATATTATGATAGTATTAGTATAGAAGATAAAAAACGATACATATTCATCTATCGTTTTTATTTCTTCACAGAATTAATGCGCTGATAGTATACGAGTATAGAATTTAGCGCTATCATCGATCATAGGGTCACACTTGGAGCTGCGAAGCAGAATCGACGGGAAACGATGGGAATCATACGGAGAACATTACGTAAGAGCTATATAAGCGAGCTTGAAACTAACATCTTCGAAGCTTGGAATAGTTATATCCGGACCCGGAAACGTATGCCTCTATAGTTGACTCTACTTTTACAGTTGCTTCTACTACCGCTACTGCTTTTATTACTGCAATGTCTGCGTGCAACACTTACTATTTTTTTGAGCTGAAAAATTGTACTTTAGGCTACTGTACTTATGACGAGATAGGTTTTGCTGAATGTTTCATTTTACTTTACGCGTGCTCGTGTAAAATAATACATCATGATTGATGCAAATAGTTGTTAAAATTTGTACTTGTGGGGTGCAGTGTCAGACCTAAAAATATGATTATGGATACACTACAAACTACAACTTCCCCAACCTATTGTTGGCATGCGTTTGGCCACATCAAACATCTGTTTATTATAAAAAGAAACTTGAAACTTTGCTATTACTTCCAAGACCTGAAAATCCAAGATAACTTCATTTGGACAGTAAGAAATTAATTTTATTTTTCAACAAACATTCAAAACATGTTGAACGTCAAATTTTTCATTTACAGACTGTTTTGTGGGCTTTATTTTCTTTCTTTTACAAAGAATTTACGATTACTATCACTGCTACTACTATTAATATTACTACTAGCGTCATTCCTCGCTCGCTAACGCTCGCTCGGTTTTAGATCGTTTCAAAGAAATTGTAAGAAATGTTGGAGAAGTAAGAATATTATA
>CACVKI010143987.1:2353-22201 GCA_902732785.1 Trichogramma evanescens
TCTCTCTCTCTCTCTCTCAGCCCGAAAAGCCCTCGACAAAGCGGATTTCCTGCGGTCGCCCTGTTACTGCCACCAGTTATATACTGTATATATGCGTGTGTATAACTGCGACTTGCTTTTGCCAGTTTTGCCAGTTATGTAATACGGGAGGTTTTTTTTTTCGCGAGTTCGAGTCTCGATTATTCGAAATTTTAGCGAAAATTTTCTAATCGTTGCCGAATTCAACGACTCGTACTTTTAAACAGCCTTGGCGCTACTTGTATTTCCTTTCTGTAACGATCGACTACGCACTCGTTTCGCTCTCTGCGTGTAGTATACGTTGAGACGTCGCAACGTAAATATCACGCGCAGCTACGAATTATAGTTTTCGTATCGACCGACCCTCCCGTTGACGAGTGATTATATAAAAGTCAAAAATATTTTTTACCATTGTAACCCAAGACAAGTGATCGTCCTCACACACATTTTTACCACACACACTGACTATACAAGATGCCCAGCATGTACGAACGCGCAGCCAATTACTTGAGACTGGTCTGGTCCTTCGGGTGTTTCCTGGCCAACCAGTGGTCGGCTGCACTTTTCGCCTTCTCCGGCGGTCCCCGTTTCAAGCTGAAACAGCTGTGCAACGCCCTGGACGTGTTCGAGAATTGGAAGCGGGCGGGATTCCGGGTGAGACGCGTCGAGGCACTGGGCATCATGCGCTTCTTCGCCCAGGCCGAACTGATCGAGACGAGAGAGATGGAGATCTCGGAGAAATGGTACGAGCTCGACGAGGACTTCCATAGCGCGGCGAGCCATCAGATGATCAACGCGGACATGTCGCTGTACGATCTGGTCGCGATGCCGGCCCACGAGGCGCCTGCGACGTCGCTGACGTTGCGCGACTACTCGGACATGGCGCGCGGCCGGCGATTCGATTGGAGCGCGATCCCCACCAGGTCCAGACACGCACTGGGCCTGAACCTCAGCGAGAAGGCCGCGAGAGGATTTTACCGGGCCTGGGCGCTGGAGGGCTTGATGGCCAAGACGGACAAGAAGCTGACGCTCGAGTGCTGCGAGCAGATCGTCGACGAGGCCTCGATCAGGAACGAGGATCTGTTCAACATGTGTCTGACGGCCCAACCGCCGTACGAACCGTCGTCGGTGGAACGCTTGATCGCGTACGCGATGAACTGCGGTATGATGATAATTTTTGTTATGATTGTACGTAGTTTAATTAACCAAGAAGAACCGAAATAATTTGTAAATATGAACAGTTAATGTGTACATAAATACGTATGTACGATAGATTAATAACTTTGTGAAGAAACGAGTTTCGGTTTTCTCATTGACGACAATTGTATATAGTAAATAATAAACAGTAGTAGTTATACATGTACGAAGCTCGTTGATTTAATTCGATCAGTTCTGTACCCCCCATATTCGTGAAGTAAGAGCCAAGAATTTTCAGCACTTTTTTTCTCCTCTCTCTCCCTTTTACACAAGAGCTAAGCCAGGCAGCTTCGTGGCAAGTTGAAGACTTTTTCTACACTCTTTCTCTCTCTCTCTCTCTCTAATCACTTTACACGTGTTACTTCGTAGCGAGCTTTTAACTGGGTGCGCGCTCGCGCTCATTCGCCTTACTGCTGCTGCTGCTACATATATATGTACCTACACGTTACGAGCAGGCGTGCAGCAGCAGCTCTTTTTAAATGCAGCAGCGGCGGCGGCAGCTCGAAATTATACTCAGGTGGTGCACTCGACGAGGCAACAAGGAGGAGGCAGCATGTAACCAACGAAAAAAAAAGGAGGAGGAGGAAGGTCTGAAAAGAAATTTTCAGCAAAAAAAAAAAAAAAGCTCGCTACCTACCCACACGTCGAGCTTTCTCTCTCTCTCTCTCTCTCTCTCTCTCTCTCGAGTCTACGAACGCAGGCGTACGTACGTATAGCTGCACATACGTGTGTGTACGGGCGCGACTCTGTATATAATTTTATATACGTACGCGCTAACGAAAAGGCGCGCAACGGAAGAAGCACACACACATACAGCGAGAAGTGCTGCTGCTGCTGCTCGCAAAAAGTGCGAAAAAGGCGAGTCGCGCATTTTACGACTTCAGGGGGTTGTAGCAGCTGAGCTCCACGACTAGAAATTAAAAGCGAGAGAGAGAGAGAAGAGCTGGGCGAGAAAACGGGCGCTGCGCTACACGACTCGGTGTCGCCGCTAATGAAGGAAAGTTCACCGCCGCGGCAGCACACGTATATATATATATACAGGACAAAAGCGCCCAGCAGCAGCAGCAGCAGCACTACCCCGCCGCTCGGAGCGAGCGGTTCATTCGCGCGCGATCCCGGAGCACTGCTGCTCTCGCGCGCGCGCGCTGCCTTATACGCGCCAGGTCATTTGCGCGAGCTTAAGTACGTATATATGTACGCGCGGTTTTTTCATGACGCCAACTTATACGTATAACGCAGCGTAGTGCCGTGTGCCCTTTGCGCGCCGGCGGAGAAGCACGACGACGAGTACACGCCTCCTTCCTCCGTCGTCATCTACATATGCACATTGCGTGCGGCCAAAGGCACATTTTTTTTTACTTTATGTTACACGCGTACGTGTATAATTACTCCTCCACCCGCGGGTAGGAGTAGTCTTGGGGGTTTTTTACAGCTTTCAATTTTCAGAGAGATCGTTATATGCATTTTCTTATTATATCATTGTCCGTAACGTTGCGTTTACAATCCCGATCGCCCTCCATAAAGCGATATCGTAACGCGTGTAACATTGGTGTAGCAAACTAAGCTGCTTTATACACAAATACGTATTGTATCGTCGATTCCGAACTGAGAATATCCTGCGGGTCAACATCCGAGCTAAATATAGATGTATCTATGCCCATTGTGAAGATATTTCAGCGCGTAGCCCATTGGGATCATCAAAAGATGAACCCGATCCTGCGTGCCGCGCGCGGCTCCCGAGACATCGAGACTTTATATTCTCGGGGCTGCGCTCGTATCAAAGCTACATGTATAGCACTGGGAAGCGCTTATGGTTGCTGTTGTGTAGATACGTATACACGAGATGCACACCGGACGACTCGGGCGCAAGCTCCACCACCAGCTCCGCCGCAGCGAAATGATACAAATGATCCTATATATATATAACGAAGCGGTATCGTATCTCGCCTTTGTAAACTCAATACCGAGCGGCCGAGTATATAGTACACAGCAGCGCGTATAAAACGAATACGGCCGCGTAATGTATACGCGCGATTAAAAATTATTAGTGTAAAAAGAAAAAAAAAAGATAATTTTCTTTGATTAATAAGCGAATAAAGTTATACGCGCCGAGGCACGGCGATTATAACGATTTATTATAGTTATGAAGATGCACCGCGACGCGCACCAGTATATATCACGATGTACGTGTGTACGTACTACTACTGCACAAATGCATATACGCGCGCGTAGTTGCAGAAAAACTCATCAACGAGTCGAGTGGTTTGAGGAATTACGCGCGCATCACTAAGCGCGCGCGCGTTCAAAGCGAGGCATTAAGAGATGAGCATATTCTCTCTCTCTGCACCGAGGCAGGCCGAACCCGCGTACGTGTGTGTGTGTGAGCGCACTGCACGAATGAAAAGTCGGTACTGCCGCCACGGGTGTAATACCACAAAGTGCATGATTAGGCAGGCAGACGTATATGCACCCACGCGCGTTTGTGTGTGTGCGTGTGCGTATATAAAAATGCTTGCACCCAACGCACGGCGCGCATAATGCGCGTGGCGGCGGCGGCGAGCTGTATACACGAGAGAGAGAGAGAAAGCCGATATCATACGCGGTATACACTCAGTTTTCGCCGAGAGAATGCGTTTGCGTATGAACTCGAGCTTGCAGCAGCAGCAGCAGCCGTGTTGCTATACCACTGCTTTGTTTATTTGCGCGCGCGGCTTCTAGCTTTTCTCGCACTCGAGGCAGCCCTCCCTGCTGCGCGTGTATCAAAATGCAGATATAGATCTAGCTTTCAGGTCCATTTACTCCGGGCCCGCTCGAGTTAGGCTCTCCCTTTCTCGCTTTTATTTGTGATGTACAGGATAGCGCGCCGCGCGAGCTTATATATATATAGGATACGAGCTGAGTATCCCAGCTAGGCGCTCCTCCACGCGCTAAGTGTTCACGTTTTGAAACAATTAGGTGCGCGCCGCACAAAGTTGTAAAATCTGTGCCGGCCACCGCCGCAGCAGCAGAGGTTTTTTCATTAACGCGCTCCCCCCGTTCGCGTTACATCTGCATTTTTGGATTATATACACACGTTTTGTATATTAATATCGGCTCAGCTGTCGCGCTGATTGTTGCATATATGCAGCTGCTTAGCTTAATAATCGAAAAAAAGTTTTAATCTTTTTATAGCTCAAGCGTAAATGTCACGTTTGCATAATTCAAAAAAATACTCCGGTCTAATAACTGATTATTTATCAATTCGAGCTTCATAAAATCGATCGATTTTAACGTGTTTCTTCCCTACGAATCTTTAGAAGAGCTATAAGCAGAGCTCGTTCACGTACAATAATATTATGTTTGGACAACGATTTTTCTCGAACGTATGTAATAATGATCCGAGCCCCGCTTGACGTAGCCCGCGCCCGAGTCAAAACGGCCTCTTTCCTTTTACATTAATTCTGGTCATTTTACAACGCGCGTCGGTGCAGTACAGTTTATGTCAAAGGGCAGCTGAGCGGAGCGGGCCCCGAGGAACGCAAAAGAAGACATTCACAGGGCGCTCGATCGAGCTGTATTACCGTACACACAATGTACCTAAATAATGTAATATTGCCGCATGCGACGACGCACACGCGGGACACACACACACACACTATTTTTCTGCCTCGATGTATTATAGCCAGGGACTATTTTCACGGCGGTGGTGGTGGTGGTGGCCTGCGCGAACGCATACGTAGAAGTGCCCATTGTCATCATTGGGGGAGCAGATCGACGACGACCTCGTGTGCGCCGGTGCGCCACTGTACTACTATACGTATATGTGTTGCTCGTGTGCTGCTGCCTAGTATGTAACAGCATCATCGGCTCCGTCTGCGTATCATTTTTTGGGCGCGCCAGAGCTACGACGCTGCTCGACGAGCCCCGACAATTGATTTCATGCTCTGAAGATTCCACTGTGTGCGAGCGAGATCATAATATAATGTAACTATACTCGAGGCGCGCGTCATCTTGGTGTCACAATGGATTCTGCCGGGCCCGCCGCGCACTGCACGTAGAAAGAGCAAACTCCCGAGAGCATATATAGGCGCTCCCGATCGTACGTAATGCGCGTATCAACGCGCGTATAATATACGCAAGTTGTTTTGTATCTTTATCCATACCCCCCAGCCTGAGAGAGAAGCTACGCGTATAGTCGACGTGCGCGGAAATCATTATACACACATTGGCTCGGACACCAGTTTTCGATATGAAAAAAAGTACATCGCGGAACTCGCACTCGAGGCGGCGTGCGATATTAGTCTGGGGGCACCGCTGCTGGGGTCATAGTAGCTCGCGCAGGTGTAATAGGCGCGCGCGCGCGCGAAACTTGTAACGAGCCGGAAAGACGTCGTCGTCGTCGGGCTCGGCCCATAGTACAAAAGAGTGAAAGAGAGAGAAATGAGATGAGACGAAGGAGGAAATTATAAGGGAAAGAAAACTAGGAGGACGTGTCGTCGTCGTCGTGGGTCCTCGCCGCGTCGAGATACAAAAATAATGTTACAGCAGCAGCCTCGCTTCGACTCCGAAATGCCGTGCGGTCGTCGAGGCACACACACACATTTTAACACACAGCTCTCTCTCTCTCAACAATGGCTTTCCGGTTATATGCCCCTTCGCGCGCTCGCTCGCTCGCTCCTGCGCCTATAATACCCCCGCTATTTCTCAATTTTTTTTTCTTCTTTCTTACTTCTTCTTTCTTATTTCTTCGTCTTCATACTTCGTCGTCGTCTTTTTTCTTCTCTCGTTTCCTTCTGCGCGTTACTCTCGCAGGGCAGCAGCGTCTTCGCCCTATACACTCATCTCCACGTTTTTCAGGCCGAGTCGAATCCTATATGTATAATATATTTGAGCCCCCCTGCGCTGCTCACAATCCGCTTCCTCCTTCGACTCTGTAAGTTCGACTGCTCGACTGCTCGACAGCAGCAGCAGCAGCAACAGTGGCAGAAGAAACTTCCTTTTCGTCTATATAGAGAGATACCTTTTATCCCGTCAACGGGCGCGCGCGCGGCGCAGCCCCCGGCTCGCTTTAATTCGCTGATTAGGCAGCAGCGGCAGCAGCAGCAGCAGCAACAAGGAGCGGAAAATAATCGTACGACCCGCGGCTCTCTCTCTCTCTCTCTCTCTCTCTCTCTCTCTCTCTCTCTCTCTCTCTCGCTGGCAAAAAGCTCACCCCGTCGTTCTTCTTTTCTTCTATACATCGCAGCAAAAGACAGAGAAAGAGAGAGAGAGACAGTTTTCTTTTTCTTTCCTTGTTCTTCCGCAACGAGCGTGGCCACGTCTTGCTTGCGTTACTTTTATTTTTTTGAAACCAGCTACTCTGATAACGATTCGCGTGTAACGAGGAGCTACTGTAAACCTGCATAATGCGCCGCCACCGCCACCCCAGCGGATGAGCGAACGTGACCTAACCCGCGAGGAAAAATTTTCTTTTCTTTCTTTTCTTTTTTTCTTTTCCATGCGTCCCATACACGTTATACATTATGTATAAATACCCGAAATATCAGAGAGCGAACACACGTGTGTGAAAAGTTTTTACACGCCGAGGCACAAAAGCGTGGGTGTATACGAATTGACCGAGAGGAAGCGTAATCCTCTTTCATTCAGCAGGTTCGAGACTAGTTTTACGTATGTATTATAACGCGAGCTGAGAGCGAGACAAAAATCAAAAGTGTCCGCGCAACACCCCGTGGCTCTTTACAAATGTCACTTAGAGCCGCGTACAAGAGCGAAATGTTTGGCATTTGGACAAATGTCAGTTTCTCAGCTCTCTCTCTCTCTCTCTCTCTTTCTCTATACTTTGCTTTTTCCAATTCCAAGACGCAACCAAGACGAGCGTTTTTATTTTTATTTTTATTTTTTGTATACATTATACGCTGCATTGGCCTGCGCGCGAGCGTCACAGAGTCCCAGGGCTAAATAATAGCCGAGGCCTCGGAGCTTCACTTACTGCCTCGTCGTCGTCGTTCTTTTTCGTTCTCTCCGCCATGGCTGCACACGTTTTGTCGGGGCCATTGAGAGAGAGAGAGAGAGAGAGAGAGAGAAAAAAAAGCCCTGGCAATTAGCATTTAAAAAATATGATGCCAAATGTATAAAGCAGCAAGCAAGGAACGAAAAGTACACGCTGCAAACGAGCGAGAGAGACAAAGTAAAACGTCGAATGAAAAGACTTTTTAGATTGTCTAAATGGCCGGTCGCGAAAAACAGCTTCGCTTTAAATGGGAGCAGAGAGCACAGGCTCTTTGGCGATTGGTTCGCGTTCTCTCTCTCTCTCTCCCTTGATATATATACACACAGCAACAAAACGCGCCCGCACAGATTAAAAAGAGAGAGAGAGAGCAGAAAATAAAACACACAGCTATGCACGGAGCTCTCAATATTCTCGAAAAGTGGACGAATCGAGGCGCGGTGTATGTATTGATGCTCGAGTGGCTTGGCCAACATATATACAAAAAAACCTTATGCTTCATTTTTTTTGTTGGCCGTGGTATCCGAGGCACGTATATAAAGCACAAAATTGAAAAGCAAACAGAAGTCGAAGAAAAGAGACTCGAAGGCGCGGTTAATTGGTAGGGGGCACACGAGAAATAATCTCAAGTCGAGCGTCAACCCCAAAAGCTCCGATTCGAAACGAAGAATGAGGTATATCGACACCGTTGAAAAAGTGAGCTTGCGAGTTGGACCAAAATATGTTAGAACTTAATATCTCTTGAAGATCCAGCCGCCGGTCAGGACTTCATTATATCTTTTAAACTTTCTCGGAGCTCGTATATAGATCATCATCAACTTTATTGTTATACGATGTATACACTCTTCACGGATCGGACCGTCGGTATATGCTTGTACGAATACAGGAGAGAAGCAGTGTCGAGAATTGCGCGATGCGGGGGGAGCGA
The DNA here is from genome assembly GCA_902732785.1 of Trichogramma evanescens. Classification (NCBI taxonomy): domain Eukaryota; kingdom Metazoa; phylum Arthropoda; class Insecta; order Hymenoptera; family Trichogrammatidae; genus Trichogramma; species Trichogramma evanescens. The sequence continues at coordinate 10,483 of CACVKI010143987.1, forward strand.
AATCAGGACCCGAAGAAGAAGGGCACGACGACGACGAGCTCGAAGCTATACAGCAGGTGTATATAAATGAGTGTGTATGCCCGGGCGAGAGGAGTCTCTCTCTATTACGTTCTAGTCGAGTCTCTCTCTCTCTTACTCGCCTCGTTCTCCTCTTAACGAGACGACGAGCTAGCTATATACGATGGCGCAGTGCTGCTGCCGCCGCCGAGAGATCATCGTGAGCGCCTCGTCGAGCTCGGAGCAACTCGAGTCGTAGTAATCGTAGTAGTAGTGGTAGTAGAAGTAGTAGTAGTAGTAAGGGGCGACTGCAGAAAGAGAGAGAGAGAGAGAGAGCCCAGGCGAGCGTACGCGTTAATAATTTGCACTCGGCCGAGCCCATTGTGCTCTTTCTCTCTCTTTCTCTCTCGGTGCGCGCACGCGACCGCTCCAATTACGCTTCCTTGCTCATTTTGCCCACGTATAGTACATGCGCGCCTCTTTTTCTCTTTTTTTTTTTCATTCTCTTCCTCCTTTTTAACCCTCCTTCCTTCTTCTTTTCTTCTCATTCTTCTTCTTCGTCTCTCTCTCTCTCTCTCTTGTTTCTTCATCACCTTTTTACCTCTCCGGTTGTCAATCTATTTTCAACGTATGCCACGCTGCGACGGCTTAGAGGAGCTGCGGCTACGCGATTTTTTAATTACAATCGCAATTATTTTTTTCTTAACGATGATTTGACTCGCGAAGCCCTCGCTCGCTCTCGAGAGGATCTCGTCTCGTCGAAATAGTCATCTTCGTTTTGAAAGGTCATCTCTCGCATCGTCGTTAGTCGCACGCATTACACACATACGGTACACGGATATAGAAAGAGAGTAATAAAAAAAAGAAAAAAAAAAAGAAATGGCAATAATTCCGAGCGCGTCGAGCTCCACAGCGCGGAAGAAATTTTGAAGAGGCACGTCGCGTAGTAGATAGATAGCAGCAGCAGCAGCAGCTCGAGAGCTATGCCAAGCACGACAAAGCGACAAAATTGTAAATTCATCAAAGAGAGAGAGAGAGAGAGAGACGCAAATAGATGCGCTTTGTTGAATGGTTGCGAGCGACGCTACGATAGCTGCATTACTCATCAGGCAATAGAGGCTAGAGCTGCGCGTGCGGCTACCGGTCTCTCGGTATAGTTCATTGATACCGGCGAGCCGCGTGCGCGGATCAACGGCCCCGCTATATAATACGCTGCCGATTCACTCACTACCGACTCGGCACACACACACACACACACACACACATTCATACACGCAGTAGGAACTGCGCGCGATCGAATTATATATTTAGATGTGTCTATCTGCGCGCTCTCGAAGAAGAGGAGGAAGAAGCGAACGGCTGCAGTGCAGCACGCAAGGAACGCCAGTTTCGCGCTGTCGACGATGGATATACACACACGTACAACACATACGTATTATGCTGTGCCGCTGATGCTGTTGTGAGCCTGGTTAATCGCAGAGAGAGAGAGAGAGAGAGACGTGCAGTAATAGCCGACTGCACGCGATTCATTCACAAATATAGAAGTAGAGAGAGAGAGGAGTGAGTGAGAGGTAGTAGCTGCTGGCATTGAGTCGGAGCGAGCTGCTATACATATATATTATACGGGTTACACACACATGTGAGTCTGTGCTGCACCACACGACGAGGTGAAAATTAACGAGAAGAGAGAAAACGAGAGGGAGGCTGCTGTCGAGAGCCGACGACTGACTCTCGTGTCCGCACCGTACCTACGTATACATAATACGGAACCGCCGCCGTCGCCGCGCCTATGCCTCGATATAATTGATGCGTTAACGAAGTGTGTAAAAGGCGGCAAATATTGTACATAAGGAACCTGTAATTATGGGCGGCGAGAGAGACTCGAGAGACCGACACACACACACGTATACATTCTCTCTACGATCCCACAGCGCGCAAATTATTTACACCGATTTACGAGCTTATGTGTGTGTGTGTCTTGGTTACATTACGTGCGTGTCGCGAAAACACAGCACCGAGACGCAGAGAGAGCTCTTTATGTACCTTCTCTCTCTGTTTTGGTTAAATGGACACCTGCCGCACACGCCCTGGCCGCACATATATTTATATGCATGAAATTGCGTATCGAATGCCCTGGCCCGACAGCTGATGACGGCCCGGGCCCTTTTAAAGCACGTGTACACTAAGCACGCGTACGATCGCGAAAATTTAAGTTGTTCCGACTACGTACCACGCACGAGCTTTTTCTGCTGCTGATGCTTTTTTTTTTGTTAATTGCGAGGATAATTGAAACGAGAGGTGTGGGCGTTTGATCGCGATTTTTTTAGATTATATCTTTCAATTTAATTTTACGAGGGGAATTGTTTAATGAGCTTTTGAAAAGACTTACGAATGCGTTGACGGTTCATGTTTACCCATGAGAAGTGAATTATGCAGTAAATGAAGCTTACCTGAAAAATACAAAAGAAATGTTTTCATTAATAACGAGAATCGCATGAATATTATTTAGATTATCGAGAATAAAGCAGTTTCTAAACGTAGGATAATTACGTAGAAAATTAACGTACGACCCTTTTTTGTATCTCCCCAACCTAATTTTTAGTCTATTTTTTAAACGAGTCTTCGCCGCGTGTCACAACAACACCGACTACTACCATATATTATCCATCGTAAACGAAGCATCGTCGTCGATCCGCGCGTGCTCATTTCCCACAGTATATACCAGGCTCGTGACAACGGCCTCTCGCACGAGACTCCAATAAGTGTATAAAATGCGTGTATAATAAGATGGGCGCCGGTCACGAGTCGGTCCGAAAAACGACGCACGGATTGATTCACGCTGGCGACGGTACATAATAATAATAATGTACGGTAGAAGATAGCAATATAGCGAAGCGCCAGCAAGTTGCTCCCCTTCGTTGCCAGAGAGAAAGAGAAAGAAGAACATCATATGCAGGTAGGATTAAGTCAGTAGTGACAAGGCTCGAAACACACGACGACGACGACATCGATGATGAGCTCACCCCTTGTAAGTGTGTGTGTCGCCAACGTAGGCACGAGCCGATGACAAGCCGGCTAATAGAGACGAGAAATACAGACACACGCGCGGGGGAAAAAGCAGAGAGATAGGATACACGTAAGCAAGCGGCATCGCTGGTGCATCGGCACTACTGCACACGCCTACGTCTATATCTATATGTACGTATGTAATGCGTGAATCGAAAAGGGGGTCGCCGACCGCCGCCACTGCCTGCGCACCGTCGCGTCGATTACTCGGCATATATACGTGTTCATACCGTACAAGTAGTAGTAGCCGTATGATTATTATTATTACATACGCATGGCATCGACGCAACGTCGTCGTCGTCGTCGACCGATACGTATATATACTCGAGAGCTTTACTCGTCGTATAGGTATATGTATATGTGGGCTACTGATTCTGCTACTTTGCATGTATATATCGAGGGTCGAGTGCGCGCGCGCAAAAAAAGGAGAGCAGCAGCAGCAGCAGCCCTTTCAACGCGCATCCTGTATTACATACACTACTGTCCTTTTTCCGATCGCGATGCGTATATTATGTACGCATGTGACAATGACAACGACGATGCGCCGCGCGACGACTCGATGGCACAATAATGGGGACAGATTATAATCTCGTCTACTAACCCGCCCTGGGGGGTGAGCGGTCTGTCCGTGTCTTTCTTTTCTCTCTCTCTCTCTCGTGGATGTACCGTGCTTGCAGCAGCAGCAGCAGTGCAGGACGACGCATTTCTATCATGTCGTCGCGTGGGTTACGCACACGTACACAGACATACGCGTGTACATTTATAAGGCCGGCCTAATTAAGTGCGGATAATGGATCCGACAGTTGGTCGCATTGTCCCATGGCTGCTGCTGCCTGGTAATCCCACCGATTAGGCCCGAGTAATGTACGGCGCAACTTTTCTTTATGTTCCAGCTCGATTCATCCGCTTCCCTTTATCTCTCTCTCTCTCTCTCTCTCTCTCACTCTTTTACTCTGCGTCAAGAGCTGCTGCTGCTGCTATTACTATTGCTATTACTCGGAGCCTTCGAGTATATTATTGTGTACACGCTACAGCGGAGCGATTGATAAGGATGCTCCTTCGCTGCCGTGCCGCGCATCGAAAGGATAGCTCGAGTTCTTGCCGTCCATTGCTGATCCTCTGCGTTACGAGCGATGATTGCATCCCTCTCTGCCTTAGCTTCGATTTGTGTTGCTTCCTTGGGCCTAGTACTTGCCAAACTTGTATATATACATGATAAATACGCCGACTCGTTGATATTCCGTTGACTTACAAAAGGACACGTTAATATTGTCCTGCGACTTTATTAATAATGCTAATGTACACGGAAAAACTTTCGACCATAGTTTCACGCTCGAATGCATAGAGATACATTCGCGCTCTGAGTCGAGCACAATTCATGCTCAGTCTCGACCGCGAAACACCCTCGGATTTTAATGAGTGTGAACTAATATTGAAACTTGGATTTAATTTAAGGTAAACTTGCTATATTTCGAACACTTATAAAAATCGTTTTTTTTCATTTACTGCGAGTATGGAAATTTTGAAAATTGTTGTTAAAGTACCTTTAGATAGGGATAAAATTAACTTTTAAACGATTGAATACGCTTGACCAAAGGAGCTGGTTATACTTCTAAAAAATTTATTTACACGATCCGAAACCCAGCATAAAATTCAAATTTTCACACATGCTTCCTGAACCAATATAACGCATCCGAATATCAGTTAATTCACGAATTATCACGAGACAATTCAACAAGAAATAGTTAGTAGAAGTTTTAGAAAACTTGTTTGAAAATTTGAATTTTGGGCTGAGTTTCGGATTCTTTTATGAGCAGACGCAAGTATGTGTAACCCGTGTTTTGAATTCTCATTGATTTTTTTGTAAAAAAATCTACGTTTTTGCATGCATGTAAATCATTAATTTGTCATTTAAATGTTTGCGTTGTGAGAGTAAGCGTAACGAAAAATGCTGCATTTTTTATAATTTTTTTATAATTTTTTTTTCATTTTATGAATTATAAAATTATCTTTATTAAAATGCCTATATTTCTGCCACAAAAATGCAAAAGAAGGTTTTACCCTTCCGTAATCAAATTTTTAGATCGGCGCCCCGGAATGGTTTAGTCGAGCTTCGAACCCGGCTTAACTACTCTGCTATGGCAGAGAGCGTATGCTTTGGACCACTCTGCCATCAGATGCACGTTTATTTCAGCTAGTTTTTGAAGTTTTATACGACTACTTTCTCTTTCTGTGATTATGTTTAACTTGACTAGCTTTCCATTCGCCTCCCAAGCTCGTCACGCCATCTATTGTCCACTGTCAGTACCATCAAAGCTACGATTCGATCATGTATCTCAGGAGTCACGTCGCCTTCCGAGCTCCACTTATATGAGGTAACCGTCATGCGTATGCGCCAAATTCAGATACGACTGAATTTGGCTCAGCTCGTCCCCGCGACCAAATGCGCTCATGCTTTAATTTAGCATGTTATCCGAGTCTGTTCAGCGGCTCGCGAGGACCGCTCTTATATCGCGCGAGTCGCTGCAATTGCATTCCTTCTTCTTTTGTAGTTGGCCATCCTTAGCGACGAGTCATCAGCTCGTCCTACTTTTCCACCTACTCATCCTATTTTTAATTTTCAAAGTCTGTTTACCGAGCCTTCTGCACTCTTAAGAAAAATTCAACTAGGTTTTTAGTATTTTAACGATTTTATCATAAAATCCTAATATCCCAATAGGCCCCACCATAAATCATCACCAAATTAAAAAAAGTTTTTGAGTAGTAGAATCGACTGGTATAACCATTTTTGGTGTGAGTGCTTTGTAAAAAAAGTTATATACGATATAAACATAATTTGCTCGCACCTATTGTTGATTTTGAGTCAATTTTAATCGAATTTTGCGTTGTGCATGAACAGTTTTACGTTAAATGGCTTAATTTATATTGCCCGTTTTTATTTTCGATATTTTTTAAAAGATGACGCTATGTGCTTTTTTTAAATGTCAAAAAATCAATATTTTAACCAAATTTAGGATTGCCTTATTATTATTAAGGAATATTGTCTTAGAAATATGGTTCATCAGCTTCATCTTTAATATGTATTTTTTCAAATCCTCGAAGGCCCTCAGCCAAATTTGATGGGTACTAATCCATTTATGAGCGGTACGATCCTTTTATGAGCAAACGTAAGTATGAGTAACCCGTGTTTTGAATTTTCATTTATTTATTTTACAAACACTTTGTGAAATAAGTGACACTTATTAAATAGTATTTTACTCGACTATACCATTTAATTCTTAAATTCGAGCGTGAAACATGTTCAAGAGTTTTTCCGTGCACGGAAAAATCAATCAAGGTTATATTCGCAGCTGCTTATACGGCGAAGTTCTAACGTATACTGACGATACACCTATATATACTACCTATGCGATCTAGATTAGAAAGTAATAAAAATATGTGGTGGAAGCTACATTAATTGACGCGTTACGTACCAGTCATTGTCTAAGCTCCGCCCAATAAAAGTCGTCGGATTTTCCCATATATCGTAATATCTTTCTATCCTATATATATCTGTTTCTCCGTCTCCCTTTTCTTTCTCTCTTCGTCGCGATGATCGCTCGACCCCCAAATTGATTATGGTTTCTCGAAGCGCACACAATTTTATTGCTCTACTCCGTCATCTCGGCGCAGCTACTTCTCGAGATACTTGATTGCGGAATTCATCGCTTTATTGACCAATATAAACTTTTTTTAAGCCTGCAGTCTTTTCTCGAGTCACTTGTATAGAATACACTGCTGCTGTCTTGTTAGTATGGACAATTTTATAAACACCCATTTAAGCCCGTCGCGATACACCAATGAAAAATGCGTATACACGCACGCTTTACAAAGGCCACACGCTTGCACATACGGAAAGTTTACGATTTTATATGCACGCGCGCGAGTCGCGAACGAGCGAGAAAAAAACAACATCAGCAGCAGCTTTAATTCCTAATGAAGAATCGAGGACGACGCGACGCGCAGGCACCTATGATTGCACCTCGACGCGTCCTTCATTTTTATCTGCGTACGCGTGCATTATATAGAATCGTCAACCAAGCGCAGAGAGCAGCAAGACTTTTGCGCGACGCGTGTAATAAAGAAAGCCAATGGTATAATAAAGAGTCGCTCTGCCTTCTACTCCTTTTTCGCTTCGTTTCTTTCTTTTTTGTTGTACGCACGAGAGGCAAGTAGAAATAAAGAAAGAGAGAGAGGAAGGGAGAGATCTGCAAAGCAGCGCAGCCGTAGCACAGCAGTGTGTTTGTTTATAAATCTGCGTTCGCCCTTCCGAATGCGCGTACGTGTCGGTATATATAACCGAAAATTAGCAGACTCATTGTTTGCCCAGCGCGCGCGGATATTGTTCCAAGTTAGTGAAGCCAGAAATGCGCTCGCGCGAGCACATCATCCGCGGAGTTCATGAATGTACTCTATACTAGCTATATAGTTAGTTGCACTGCAGCAGAGCTTCTTTTTTTCGTGCGCATCGAGAAAATCGTCATTATATTTTGCAACCGCAGATGACAGATGCTGTGCTGCTCTCGCTTATATACCTTTTTTTTTCGCGATTCCATGATCTCCGCCGAGATTTAGAGACGGTAGCTCGCCGCCATTGCGCCTGGAGAGCGAGCGAGAAGCCTTTTGGCGTCGCGCAGCTTCATCCCGATTATATTATATATGTCTCGCCGGGCGTAGATTTTTTTATTGTACCCAATTATATACGTCGAAACTCGAAAGCGAGCATGTATATATAGCATTGCGTCGGGTACACCATATAACTTCGCGTGGAGTCCTCCTCGAGGAAATATATATTATATATTCGAACAAGGGCACTCGCGCGGGTCCATATAAGTGTAATAATATAAGTGTATATACGAGGGACGCGAAGAAAAGTTTTCGAAGAATAAAAAAAGGTACAAACCTTGTAAATATACCGGACTGGAAAATAACGAAAAATATATACAATGTATAGTCGGGTATATACAACATACTCCGTGTGTGTGCGTGTGTGTAAAAGTCGCGATCGAGAAAGGGGTGTAGTACGGCAGAGCATGCAAAACGGAGGCAGACAAGGGAGAGAAAGAGAGAGAGAGAGAGGGGGAGGAATTTTGAGAAAGGAAAAGAGAGCTTTAGGCTCGGAACATATAGGTATAAACGCGCCAACGCCAAATAGCAGTGCGCGCGCGTTTACTACGATCGGTGCACAGCGACTGGCGAGGCACGGAGCTAGGCTCCAATATATACATCATATATAGCTATGTATACATCGGAGCGGCTAAGAGTTTCCGGCTCGTCGAGCGCCAATTCAGAGCCCGGAATTTATCCTATCAATTTCTGCTCAGTGAAGCAGCAAAGAGTTTCGCGTTGTGTGTATATTAACGTTGTATACCAGCAGCTCCTATATACCAGTAGTGCACAGTGCAGCAGCAGCAGCAGCAGCAGCGCCTTGACATGCCGGGCTATATACAGGAACGAGCCACCGCCACCACCAGCGGCCACATGGCGCTCCGAAGCAGCAGCAGCTCCAATCCCGCAATTGCAAAAGCGCAACGGCCGGCACTCGTGTGTGTGTATACGTCGACAAGCCGGTTATAATATATTATATGCCCGTTGAATGCGGTATGCGCGATATTTCTGAAGGGAGTTTTCCGTTGTGTACGCGCACGGCAGGTCCGAGAATCGTCAAAGTCCTTAAAATTTCACACGTACAGAAGCTTTTCCATATATTTGTGAATTTCTCAAATCGTGGAAACGCCGAGATTTGTAGCAAGCAAAGACTTGAGTTTTTTTGTACTTCGTCGTATCGTGAAAAGTAAAATTCATAAGTAAACTGCTGCTTCTGGTCAGTGAAAGGAATTCTGTAAACGCGCAAGCTCGCAAGCTCGATAAATGGTAACTCGACCCAAAACGTCATGAAAAGCTCGTAACGATTGACTCGTACGCGTGTGCGCAATATGGCTCGATGTACAATAATGTAGGCCGATATTACGTATGCGCGTGCGAAGCTACAATGCCTACGAATAAATGTATATGCAAGAGAGAAAGAGAGCAAAAGGCCACACCGCGGCAGCGAAGTTGAGAAAGCGGATCGCTGCAAAACTACAGTGGATATATTATAATGATGTATGTAAGCTCACGAGCTCGCCTACGATATAAAGGCAAAGAAGAGAGCAAAAAGCAGCGCAACAACGGTGCATATAGCTCGACGTTGGCGGCGGTTGTACGCTCGGGTTGATGAAACGCCGATGGCGGACTGCGAGACGAAGCTGCAGAGCCGAGCTGCCGAAAGCTTCGGCAAGGCAGCGCAGAGCTGTATCAAATATACATGGCTATACGCGCGCGAGAGAGAGCTGCAACTTGGAACTGGCAACGGCAGCAGCAGCGAGTAAATAAGCCAGTGAGCCAGTGAGTGAGCACTTTGTTTCGTCAACAATTGACTTTCAGATTATGCTGGGCTCTTATATATATATATATATAGACGAGCGCGCGCTTATGTACTATATACGTGCACGAAACACAGGCGAACAGCAGCAGTGGCAGCGGTGGCTCGCGCGCGCGCGGCGGATGGAATAATTCGCGCGAGCGATTTTTTTCACGAGTGCGCGTAAAAATAGAAGCGGAGAAATAAGGAAAGAGAGAGAGAAAAAAAAAGAGAGCTCCGAGCGTACACACAGCGGCGTATGCACACACACACACACACATATATAGGTACGTAGCGAGAAAGACGAGTGGAGAGTAGCAGTGGCAGTATATATAGGTGCGCTACGAGAACGTGCAGTATACGCGTCAATAAATACGAATGCAGAGCTTTGCAGGGGCGACTGCGCTGCAGCTCTGCCTGCCTCAGTGTGTTGTTATGTGTGCACTGTGGGGACTCTGTATATAGTATAGAAGGAGTAGAGAAGAAAAAGAAGAAGAGCGCCACATCGTGTGCGTTGTGATATACCTGCGCACACCGCGCCACGACGACAAAGATTCTTTGAAATAACATATGAATGATGCTTACGAAATAACGAGATAAATTTTTTTCAGCGTTCGTAATTTTACTTTTTATAACGATTGATCAATTATCTTGGAAAGTCCAACTAAAATTTCTATATTTTGATATTGTCTACTCTTGTGAAACCTGTCGTGTTCTGTAGGTAAACCATATTTTGCTACAAAATTTCTAGTTACCATCACTGTGACTTATATTTTCATTATAGCTTTCAGTGTATACGTAGCAGCAGTAACAGGAGCTTTTCCGCGCGCCACGCTGTCCTGTGCAGAGCACACAGCCCACGCCCCAGCAGCAAGGCGAAATTGCACAAGCGCACCATATTTCGAATTCATCGCTGCTGCTCGAACGCATTCGAGCTCGAAAGGAAGAGAGAGAGAGAGAGGGAGAAAAAGGCCGAGTCTCGCAGGAGGCAAAAAAAATATAATATTTATTTTTTTCTTTTTTTTTTCGGGAGTACGCGAACGATCTCCATCGGTCGCTGTTAGCGAGTTAGACGTACAACGAGAGAAAAAGGGAGCGAGAGAGAGATCTTGAATCTCAATAATGTTCTTGGGCGAATCGCAAAGCCGGAGGAATGAATAACTTCGAAAGCTCCGCTAATAGCGATCGCATGCGCAACGACGCTGCTGCAGCCGCGCGCGCGGGGACTTTATTGGCGCACTCGACGTTTGATGGAAGGGAATTGAGATTCAACGACGCGCGAGTTCAAGAGCTTCGATCGAATCTCGCGAATCAAAATTTATACACAGGTAATACATAAGGCGCGGTCATGGGCGCGATAAGACACTGTAGCCGCGTTTAGTCGGGGTAATCTGTTTCGCGACTCCTCGAAAGCTCGAGATCTTCCGAGCTCGCAGCGACTTTACAACAGGCGATCTGCATGTCATTATGTGTATATTATATACAGCCAAGAGAGATCCTATATACCGCAGGTGCGGGTGATCGTTGCGTGCGGGAGGATACTTAATGAGCTTGGCTCCGGTATATAACACAGAGCTCTAGAAGAGAGAGAAAGAGTACGATAACGGCGCGGCGGTACGTATAAGAAGCTCTCGGGCATAGGGTGAGCGGCGGCAACTGCGTCTTGAGAGTTGAGAAGGCGTAGATATAAGGCACCGTTGCAGCAGTAGCTCTCAGCATCTTTGAGACAGCATCGAGCTATAGCTCACGGCGGTGTGCAGCACACGAGCTCTCCATGTGTGTATGCTAGTCCCCCGAGTGCAGAGTCGCTCCACACCGAGCGATGGAAAACGCGCGATACGTACGCGGCCGCCGCTACGCTGTTACATGCACGCCGGACTGCAGCAGCAGCTCGCAAAAGATTTCGCCGCCGCACTGCGCAAGTGTGAAACTCGCCTTCGAATCCGTGTGCTCGCGCGTGTATAGCACGGCGAGATGTATATAGATATATAATAGAGGAGGCAGCGGCGCGTCAAGCTCTCGTCCGAGAGTCCCGCAAGCGTCGAGTCGTCGTCGCCAGCGCGCATGAAATATTCATCAACCTGGTCAGTCGGTTGGGGCTTTGTACCTCGACTCCATAATTAAGGGGGGAAAGGTACCTTAAACTTATATTTATAAAAAATTTATTAAAAATTAAGAAAAATTTTTTTTTTCGAATATACAGAGAAAACTCTG
>CACVKI010143989.1:0-26338 GCA_902732785.1 Trichogramma evanescens
ATGCTATTATAGGACCACTGAATATGAAATATCGTATGTAGTCTAAGCCGCCAAAAAAGAAATCCCTTATGCACTTCTTTTGCGGCCTCGGCTTCACCTCGGCCTGGGGTTATGTGCTATTCAATTCATCATCCTGACTGATCGGGTTAACGAATTATTTATTAACAATCTATTTAATCTGCTCTGTTCCGATTATACATTTCGATTTTGATTCGATATCGATATACATACTTCAATTCATAGAGACATTCAGCGCGCNTCGCGCGACTCATCATTCGATATTCGACATTCGATTCGATATTCGATATTCGATAAGCTCCATGATTCGATAATCGCATCCTCAAATTTATTATTAGATCTCCGATACACGTCGCTGGAGCGCAACTATACATACGATATTCATCGTAATCATAAAGAATACATCGCCGCCGCGGCGAGGCAACAAAGGGCTGTTCTAGGTCCCGTGTCGCGCCGAGGAAAAATCGTAAGCATGAAGTGTGTAAATACACGAATTCACATGGGGCAGAGGATGGTGTACGAAACAAGTGTTTTTTTTTTCTTTTTTTTTTTTTAATAGGAAGAACAATGCGCAAGAGTGAGGAGCAGTAGAGGGTGTAGGCGCTTCCTCCTAGCCAACTCTTTCCAATTCATAAAGTCTCTCCTGCTGCTGCTGGACACTAGACTATGGCATATATAGATGCCTCGCTCGCGCGCGCTTCAAGTTTTTATCGCGAGTAATAAACAACGTACACACACCTATATACAGACACAAACAGAGCCACGTGTACACGTAGTAGAGGCCGTATACACGTATACGCGAGCGTTATTGTTACTCGCCGAGCCGTCAAAAATTCGACTAGACTCGACAGAGAGAAGATGAACTACAGCTATTGCTCTAGTGCTTCTAGCGCTCAGGTCGTTTGTGTGTCAGTGCAAGCGTGTACGTCCCATATGCGTATATATGCATGTATGCATGTATGTATGTACGTACGAGCGACGGCGGCGGCGGCGGCAGCTCTCACTCGGTGTCTGCCTAGTAGTATATTTTTTGACTGACATCCGAGGCTTCGTTGTAAATTTTACCTCTTCTCTCTTCTTTTTTTTTACGGGCTCGCGGCTGCCCTGCCTTCGAATTGCGAATGTTTTTACGCGGGCGCGCATCACTAGACTCTTCTATCTCTTTGTTATCGTTGTTGAAAATGTTTGCATTAAAATTAATGTAATAGTAAAGAAAAAACTCCAAAGTTTAGTTGAATTGTAAATAGTTGAATTGTAAATTATTCATTGGAATTTATAATTAAGGAGATCCGTACCCCAGCCCAAAAATCAAAATTTTGATCCTGTTTTCTGAAACTTCTAGTAAATATTTCTCTAAAAGGCTCTATGGTGACCTTAAAAACATCAAGATGAAGGTCGCCATAGAGCCTTTTAAAGAAATATTCACTAGAAGTTTCAGAAAACTGGATCGAAATTTTGATTTCTGGGCTGAGGTACGGATCTCCTTAATTCACGTTCATTGTAAAAATTTAATTCTAGGCTCAAATCTAGTTCTAAGAAAATTTGATGTCAATTCAATCATTATTAATTCTAGTCTCAACCACTAGATGGCAAGTACCTGTACCTGTAAACCTGCTAGTGGTAAAGTCAAAATAACCATACAAGTCAAAGCACCTTTCTCAAAGCTTTAAGGAGATCCGTACCTCAGCCCAGAAATCAAAATTTCGATCCAGTTTTCTGAAACTTCTAGTGAATATTTCTTTAAAAGGCTCTATGGCGACCTTCATCTTGATGTTTTTAAGGTCACCATAGAGCCTTTTAGAGAAATATTTACTAGAAGTTTCAGAAAACAGGATCAAAATTTTGATTTTTGGGCTGGGGTACGGATCTCCTTAAACTAATTGAGCTCGATTTTTAAAAGTGTATTTTTTCAAATCGAATGTAATGAATTGCGCGTCATTATGTATAAATCGGCAACGATGAGAAAAATCGTAGCTCTCGAATGCCATTTGCTTACTTCGCTTGAAAAAAAATGTCCTCCGATTATCCCGATCAGTATCAGATATCGATGGATACATCCGTCGTCGTCGAATTACACGATATATATCCACAAACGTGTACGTACTTTTCGAGCTTTTTGCGTTCACCTGCGCTGCGCGTGCTATCTGCTGCAGCACTGCTGCGACTGCCTTTCATGCAACTGCGCGCGCGTCTCATTTCCGGCGCGGCAGCATCATTCGCTTCGTTAACCTCGAGGCCGGGCCGCCACGCGCTACTCTATGCGCGGCGTACTCTACATCTCTCTCTCTCTCTCTCTTCTCTATAAATGTTGATGCGTTTGCATTAGCGCTAATGTTCGGGGCTCAACGGGAGCCGAATAGAGGTGAACTACTTGCCGCGCGGTGGCGGCCACCGAGTTACAAATGGTAATAGGACGGCGCGTACGCGGCACACACACATAAATACAGATAGATAGAGACACAGAAGAAGAGTGTAATGCGCTACTATTGCGGCTGAGTGAGAGAGAGAGAGAGAGAGAGATCGAGCAGCAGGATTCGCCCTTTGGAATTATACGCTGCTGCAGCTGTAGTGTATCCGTGTATATATCTGCAACGGAACGCATGCTACACATACCCGGCGTATCCGCTGATCGTTAAAGCAGTTGAAAAGTTAGGCTCTCTGTCGCGACATTTTTCAAGTAAAAAAGTATATACACGTACACGTAGAGAAACCGCAATAATTTTTTTGTTCAGCGCGTACATGTGGCAATATAAACTTACTCTCTCTCTCTCTGTCTCTCCGCCTTTCTCTCGTCAAATTCCGTAGGTACGACAAAACGCGCGAGCGTGGGAGACCCCCGCCGGCCTCGCGCTCGCTCGCACACCACTCTTTTAATAAGTTGAAAATTTAGCGGGTAGTAGGTAGGTAGGTAGCAGCAGCAGCAGCAGCAGCAGCAGAAAAAAATACATGTATATACGTATATAGCCAGGCCATGAATTCGAAGTATGCCTCGGCTCTCTCTCTCTCTCTGTTATTCCGTCGGTATAATTTAATTCCTTTTTCGCTGTGTGTAGCAGCAGCAGCTCAGCGCAATAGCTATATTCCTGCCGCTGCCGCTGCTATACATCCACGCGGTACATTCGATGTATTTAAAAAAGTTTTATTATCCGCGGGTGTGCTCGCTCGCTCGTTCTCTATACATATACTCTGGAACATACCACACTCTGGAAATTCGATCGTGGTTCGACTCCGAACGCTATGCAGCGTACAACCCCCCGATGTATATATACGTATACAATAATAGACTATTGCATCGAATTTGCCTCTGGCTCTCGCGGCGGCAACGGCAACGGTGGTGCGGCTTGCAAGCTCTGTTATCATAAATGAAAAATCGACGCATCAAATTCCAATTGCCGATCGCGCGCGCGTTTGGTTAAAATCTTTATTATTTTTTCCGCCCTCGTTTTCCAAATACCATTGTAATATCTGGAACTCGCTGCACGCGGATATCTGCTGCTGCAAGTATGTTGATACACTCGTTTTATACGCGCAATCGTAGTCATGCTCGGCATTTCTAAAACCTTATCTCGAAAGCTTCGCCCTCTCTCTTTTTTCCTCTTGCTTACGTCCACGAGCTTGGCAAACATACATACATATGAATACGTATAACGTCATCATCACATAGTCTCGTAGCGTAAAATTATGCACGCACGAACTGGTCCGATAATGGAGATAGGCCGCGTACGGCCTATCCATCTCTTTTCCTCTGCAGAGCAGCAGGGGAGGTACCCAGGTGGCGCTTACACACACACTCACACACACACACACATGTAGAGACATCCAGGTCTCGCGAGAATATATACACGAGAAGAGAGTATGTCTGTGTGCACAGCTCTCTGTAATATGGACGATATGCCTAGGGTTTTGGCCCCGAAAATTTCCCTGAATTTCCTGAAGGCTCCTTTTCGCTAACAGGCTTCTCGACTTCCTTGTCGCGCGCGTTTATGTGTGTAAGTGTATGGGTATGTACAAGCACACGGTGTATAAAGAAAGAGACGCCTGTGTGGCAGCAGCCTATGTCGAGTCGTTGTTTCACGTCGCATGTACGTATGTGCCAGAGGCTATAAACTATATATATCCAGTAGCAGCAGCAGCAGCTACGGCGGCACACTTTGACTAGCTCTTTCACTCTCGCGAGCGGCGGCGACCCTCGCTCCCGTCACACCGGCAGCAGCAAGCGAGCTCCGAGCTCTACCGTAGCTCGCTTATATACCATAGCCGACGCCACCGCCGCCGAGGCTGTTTCAGAAGCTCGTGTGACGGCTTCTCTCTTACAGATGAGGTCGTCGTTGTACGCCCACACACAGACACACGACCAGCCATACACGTTACGAAGAGAAATGGAGTCGCAGTCAACTATACGTAGGTAGGTAGGTAGGTAGGTAGGTAGGTAGGTAGGTAGGTGTGTGAGTGTGTATAGGTGAAACTCGAGGGAAAATAACCCGTACCTCGTGCCAGGAGCGTAAGGTGAAAGCTCCTTACGCGCGAGTTTGCTCTCTCTCTCTCTCTCTTTCTATCTAAGTGTAGGGCGAAAATTTCATCTCCTGCAGGCTAGGCGAGTAGCGGTACGCTACAGCCACGTACATATATATAGTTGTTTTGTTGCTTAACTCTCGCAGCAGCAGCTAACTTAATTTCTTAAAGAGTCAATTATTCATCGAACGTTAATCAACGTTTCGATTTCTATGTACAAGGTAAAAAAAAGCTCGCCGGAGCTTTTTTGTCGACTACTCTCGCCCTTTCGGCTTTTTCGCTGCGTGCCGTATTATACATCCCTTTAAACGCGCCGCTGCTCAGCTCTTTTACTCTCTCTCTATCTCGTGCTTTTTGGCTATATACGGCGAACCCAGTTCAGTACTCCGTTCTTTCTCCGCTTCGACTCTACTACTGCACACCGGGCACACAGGAGCAGCGTCGACACCATCGCTTCATCGTCGTCGGCGTGGCTGTGCAGTCCGCCCCTCTCCTCTTCCCTTCCTGGAGAGAGCTTTTTCGAGGCTCGCTGCTAAAAAGCTCCATCTCTGTTCTCCGGACGGCTATTTCACGGCGGCGGCGGTGGCGGCGTTCACGGTCCTCTCTCTCCCTCTTTCCCTCTACTCTGCTCTCTACTCTGCTCTATGCCGGCGGTATGGTAGAGCGCCGGCAGCGCCGTTTCACGATACAACGCATTGCGATACACCGAGGGAACGGCGCGCGCGCGAAACTCTCGCTCGTCTCCTCTCTTTCTCTCTGTCTCGCTTTCTCGTCGCGCCGTCGCGCTCCCACGTATATTCTCTCTCTCTCTCTCGTTCTCTCACAGGATTATAACTCGCGGACGTTCCAGCGTAGTACCAATGCAGTAACCTAGCCTCTTCCTTTTTGCGATCCTTGCCATTGTGTTTTTCCTCCTCGTAATACAAAAATTACCTTCCTCCCTGCTGTAAAGAAAAACTCTAGCTACACTTACTTTCCTCGTTCGCTGCAGATTCCCCAAAATCGATCGTCATCCTCGTGCTCGTGTGTGTCTCCTCGCACGATACACAATATAATCTCCGCTGTCCAGTGCTCCTCTCTCCTGCTCAAGTCGCAAGCTCAACGTTCACGCCGATACATATAATAGCTATACGTACACGTATAAAATACATTATACGCGTATACATACCAGAGAGGTGGCAGCAGATCCCCCGCTCAACGGCAGCAGCATCAGAGTGTGTACCGGTGTAAACAAACGGCTCGGCAACGGCGGTGGCGCACGCAAGTCCAAGTAAACGATCGTTGGCGAACGGTAAACAGAGCAGCGGCAGCGGCGGCAACGGCAGTGGTAGTGGTGGTAGTGGCGGTAGTCTCCCGATGGTGTACGTGTTGTGAGCGCAAACAAGTGGTACGTGTTGTATATAGAGATATGCGCGTGAGATTCTCGAAAAGTGCGATTGTGCTGCTGCTGCTGCTGCTTCTGCTGCTTTACAACTGCGCAGCAGTCTGTATAGATGTATATATTCATGCGTACATAGACTGCTGCTGCTGCACGTATATATATATATTTAAGCTCTGTGCAAGCTGCTGCTGCTACCAAGCTGCTATACGTACGTATGCGTATATATGCACAATGGCTGAGGTTTAGCGCGCGGCTCGTGACCGTAGATGTGTGTATATAGCAGTAGGCTCTGTACGTGTGTGTGCATATACGAGAGGAGGCGCAGCAGCAGGCTGTACGAGAGAGAGCGAATTCAGCTACTGCTGCGAAATATATACGTATAGAGGCTGTTGTTTGTGTCGGCTGTTTTCCGTCGGCACGGGGCGAACAACCGCAAATACGTCTTGCGACAATAATGCAATACAGGGGGTGTGCGCGCGTAGATATATACGTGGCGAATCGATCGACAACTTAATCGCTCGATGCGCAACGCTATAATAATGATAATAATAATAATAATGGACCGTGTCTAGCCGAAAGCTTCCGTGTTATACGGGATCGAGCTTTCTGCGGCTCGAGTCGTCGCTGTCTGCGTTTATACTGTATTCGATTCGAATTTTGCTTGCGGCCGCGTCGTTTCACTGCGCAACACACGTTGTAAATTTTTATTAGTGATTGCTTAATTTTATTTCATTAAAATTTGAATTGAATGAATAAAAAAAATATTCGATCAAAAACGAACAAAAAAAAAGAAACAAAAGCTCGCACCGAGTTTTGAAAAAGCTACACTACAGCTAGAAGGGCCACGACCACGTGAAGAAAAGTTGCCGGTAGATCACTCGTGGCGGTTTACGCTGGCGTATACATATAGTACATCGTGGCTGCTGCTGCTGCTACTGCTGCTGCGCGCCAAATGCACAAGGAGCAACAGCAGCAGCCGCAGCCACAGCAGCAGCAGCAGTAGCAGCAGCGCGAGAGAGCGAAACAACCTCCCTTTGCGCGTACAGTCGCGCAACTCCTATTCAGCTCTGCCGCGCGTATATTCCGTACTATATATATGTAGAGAGCGAGAGAGAGAAAGAGAGAGAGCGGAGCCGACGAACCCCACAGCTCTACACACAACAAGCCAACACAGCAGCCATCCATCCCCCCACTCTCTATCTCTCTCTCTCTCTCTCTCTCTCTCTCTCTCTCTCTCTCTCTCTCTCCCTTTAACTCCGGTGTAGAGCCTGTCTCGCTGCCTGTGCCGCTACCCTCCCGCGCACACGAACGAAACGCACAACAGCAGCAGCAGCAGCTAGCAGCTAGCAGCAAGCAAGCCACCAGCAGCAGCAGCGGCAAAAGCGTGAACGGAAATACTAGTCAGTCGCCGAGCGACCTTCCAACGTTACGGGCTGGCTTTGGCTTAATAACAATAATAGTATAGCGAGCGATTGTACATCATCGTATTGTTGTATACTTATTTAGAAAACAAAAACGAAAGATTATCCGCGATTTTTCACAGAAGGATTATAATAAAGCCTTTTACTACTTCTATACAACGCCGAGAGCTCGAATCATGATTCAGACGTGTCACGAAGTTTCGTATTTTTGCGGAAACGCAGCCGAGCGCTCTTAGCGTTTTCGCGACACGTCGTCGTGATTTCTTTTTTTTCGCGGTCGTCCGAGACTTTTTGCCGAAATAATAATAAACTATATACCGCACGCACAGTCGTTTTGTATACACGCATCTTTCGCAGGTTTTTCTTCCCTGGTGATTACGACTCCGATCTCCTTCGAAAAGTGCGGATAACGACGACAGCGATCAGTGACGAAAAAGCAAAAGAGAAAAAATTTCATCAAAGTGAACGAAGCTCTGCGAGTGTTAATACGTAACTGACGGGGTTATTTAGCAAGATTATCGATAACAGTTTCACAGTGAGTGCGAGTGTATTGTGATTGAAAAAAGAAAAGAAAAAGATTTCGAGATATACCCAATTTAAAATAAAGTGCTCTGTTTTCCGCCAAGTTCTGAAAGCTTCGTAACCCCTTCGAAAAATTTAAAAATAAAATAAAAATAATCACGTCGTAAATAACTGTGCGAAATCGAAGTAACGAATGTCAAGTTGGTTGTTCTGAAAAAATAGTGGTGCAAAGTGAGAAAATAAAAAATTTGAAAAAAAAATTAAATACAAAGAAAAAAAAAACAACGACAGTGGAAGAACAAACGAATGATAAATATTAATAAAAATCTTAAAGAAATCTCAGTGAATAAAAAAAGCTCTCTCGAATAATTTCACAGTGACAAGTGTTTAACAGTATTCTTTAAAGCAGCCTCTCTCATCGTCCTACGTGTTTCTCTTTCTCTACATCGATAGAAAAAGAGAACTGCAACAGCGAAAAAAAAAGAGTCTATTAGCGGTCGCGCGCGCGGTGCAGCACACTCAAAGCCAAAATACGCAGTCACGTGGAAACCGTTACCTCCCCGAGCCCGCAGCGCAGCAGGGATCATCATCCGTACTTGCATCGTCTGAGACTGGCCAAAGTGAGCAACGGCGCCGGCGGCCTGCAACTGAGCATCGAGCTTAGCCGTCTGATCGACGACTGCGGTGGCTCGACTGGCGAGCGTGACAAAAAAGGCAAGATCCCGTCCGCACGTGGCAGCCTCGTGAGCAGCGGCGGCGGCGAAGGAGGAGGAGCAGCAGCAGCAGCAGCGGCGGCATCGGCAGCATCGGCGAAAGCAGAGGCGTCCTCCCAGACCACGCGCACTGTGGTCCGGGGCCCGATTATAATCGACGCGCGTACCTTGAACGCACACCCGACGCTATTGTCGACGAGCCACCACCACTCGACGACCGCTGATCATCATCATCTGCATTATCACTACCAGCAGCATCACTCGGTAGTCGCGCCGAGTCAACAGCAGCAACAGCAACAACACAGTTGGTGCAGCGGCTGCAAGCTCGCCACTGATCAACAGCAACAACAGACAACGGTACCCGGTGTCGTCGCTCAGCCACCACCGGTCGTCAGCTGTCTTCTGGGAGTCTATCCCGGTGCTCCCACTGCTCCCACTGCCGGCTGCGGCGCTCAGGCTGGGCCCCTAGTGCCGCGAGTACCGCCACCGCCAGCGCCTCCTCAACCGCCTCTCCTCGCGGGCGTCGGTCCGTACAAGCAGCAGCCCCAACCCCAGTCAATCGTCGGTCCGGTCAGCGCCGGCCTGGTACAGACCGCCGCGGCTGCCAACGTCACCCCCAGTGGCTGTCGTACCTGTTGCTGTCATCATCAGCAGGTGACTCCGCAACAGCAGCAACAGCAACAGCCGACACAACCTCAGCAGCAGCAGCATCATCATCATCACCATCATCAGCCCGCCACAGCTGTACAGCTCACCAGCCAACGGGGCGGTATATCGTTAAGGGTTGCGAGGGTGGCGTCCACCACCTCCGTCCGAGCCGCCCCCTACGCTCACTCCCAGCACCAGGTTTTGGGAACGGAGTGCAGGTAAGGCAACCAAAACCGAATCATCAACAACGAGGGCTCGATTCCTTGCTGTGTATGAGTGGGGAAATCCACAGACTCGTTCATATTCATTGAACCAAAAATAGTTATTGCAAGCACACAAAAAACTAAAATACCCTTTTCTTTCTCTAATCAGCGGGTGCAGATATGGTTTTTTAACAAAACTTATTACAGCACTGCCATTTGGTTTGTGCAACTATCCCTCGTTATTCTAAAAAACATTAACTGCACCAGTTGAGAGATATACTATTCTTGGTAAAATCAGGAAGGGTATTAATTGGGTCGATGATCGGATTTTGACGAGTTTGTAGATTTTCTCATATCCTCCATTTTATTTTCACAATCCAGAAGTTAATATTCTCGGCTAATTCCAGGTGTAGGGAGGACACGGGCGCAGTGGGTGGAGGTGGTGCGGCACATATCCTCGGCGGCCCGATGCTGTTTGTCCCGTTCACGGTGCCCTCGTTCCCTGCGACGCATCAACAGCAGCAACAGCAGCAACAGCAGCAGCAGCAAAGCCACCCAGCGGTGGTGGCCACTGCGCCGCCGCCCCTCGCGCACGGCCCAGTCCAGTCGCATCACCACACGGCGGTAGCTGTGCAGTCGGTAGTGCCGGCCGGCCCAGCCGGCCAGAATCAAATCGTGCAGGCCCAGCAGCAGCAACAGCAGCAGGGCCAGCCCCAGCCGGGGGTCGTTGCCCCGGGGGCTCAGCTCAATCATCTGAGCCATCAGGCTCTGGTGCAGCAACAGCAGCAGCAGCAGCAGACACCGACGAGCCAGCAGCAGCCGATCATCCACAGCACCAGCTGTTCGCCCCAGCAACAGGCCACCACACCAAATAAGGTAGGTCGAGTGCCTTTATATACACTTTATTACTGTGCGTCGACTCGATCGTCGATCGAATCAGTAGTACGAGTCGATATCGCGTCGGGCAGTGATCGAGCTTGCGATCGATTTCTCTCAAGTACCTATATACGTACGCACTTCGCTCCAGAGAGCATATGATTTTGCTCTCAATGAACTGTAAAAGCATATTCCTCTCGAGCGTATGAAATTTTTCCCTCTCTCGCAATCTTGCGGGGAAAAGGCGAATAACAGTTTTCATCTCTATATACGTACGGGATACATCGCAGCAGCAGTCGAAGAAGGAAAAAATCCAATGTTAACGCCTCGTCCCTTTTGCCCTGCGCGCAGCTCTCGAAGCGATCTCGTAATAATATACAGAGCAGCTAGCTCTCGACGTATTGTGCTTTCTCTCTCTCTTTCTCTTCGTATCTCCTCGTGCACGTGGCAACGCGCGCATACTTTTATGATTCTGGCCAGGATTCAAGTCAATTTTCTTTAGCGAGCTATAACTCGCGAAGAGATACGCGCACGTTGCGCGCCGCACCGGGAATTCCTTTTTCCTCTCTCTCAGTGTCTGTGCGTGTACATCTTCTTCTGGCTTCTGATGTTTAATTTTTTCTCTCCTCCATTGCCGCGCCATAGTCTGGCGTGCGCTGATCTGTTGCTGTTGCCTTCTTATTTCGCTTAGATTTTTGGCACAGACGTGGTCTACTACTGTGTACCGTGTCGTTGTTAAAACACGGACGTTATCAATTATATCGCCACCGTAGTACGCGGTAACTATTATCGTTCGATACCGTATACCGAGCGAATAATAATTTTAATACAAAAAAAGGAAGCATCGAGACGACTACCTACAACTACACGACTACGATAGGATATCTTGAGCTGCAGCAATAGTGCTCGCGGATTCTCGAGAAGAATTCAGAGGGGTACAAAAGTCGAGTTGTACTAGTAGCTGCAGCAGCATCAAACGAGAGAGACAGAGGGTATATATCGCGCGTATATATTGCGGAAAAGGCAGTTGGAAGAAGAAAAAGTGCGCGCACAAGCGAGAAACAGCTCGCTCGCGCGCGCGCAAGAAGAGAAAGAGACAGAGTCTCGAGCGAGCGAGTGAGTGAGTGAGGCTGTTGCTTTTGCTGCTGCTGCTGCTGCCGCTGCAAGACTTCGAAAGTAGCTCAGCTAACTTTATTAATTAAAGGCTGTTAGTCCCGCTCTTGGCTCGATACACCGGGCGCAGCAGCAGCAGCAGCAGCGGCAGCGGCAACGTTCAAGTTTACTCTTCAAGCCCCGCTCGGCTTGGCGAGGCAAGGCAAGGCTCACTTTCTCTCTCTCTCTCTCTCTCTCTCTCATACTCCTGTAGCAGCATTGCTTGTATCACTTGCACGCCTCCTTGATTTTCATTATTATACACATTATTTTTCATCATTACACAATGGCCTTATGCCGGTGCTGCTTGCTGCTGCTGTGCCTCTCAGCCTCTATGGCACGTGTAAGTTTGTCAATTTGCGCGCAAAACGTCTCGGGGATAATGCACCGAGGCTTTAATTTATATACATTGATAAGGATGAAAGGAGAGAGAGAATCGTCGTCGGCAGAAATAAAATAAATGACAAACAGAGTCGGAAAATAGAGAGTCGGTTTAGCTCGATCGAAAAATACACGCGGAAGCCTGGTCAACGCCACGGAGACACTCTCGCACCCACACGAGCGACTTTTCTCTGCGTGTATGTGTGTGTGTATGTGTGAAAGCTAAGACCGGAACACTGCGCTCGTGCGCAATTATCTTTCTTTTTGCTTCTCTTTTCCGCACACACGAGCTTGATAAATCGAGGCCTGCTGCCGCTGCTGCTGCTGCTGCTGCTGCTCGACGCGCTTCTCGTAATTACAAAATTGCTCGCTCCGCGCGTATATGCGCTACGTACGTACGTGTGCGCGCACGTACATTCACACACACACACACACACACACACACACACACACACACACCAGACTCGTACATATATACACGTATTGCGGCGCAGCTGAAAGAGAACGACGTTGAAACACACAACTCGCCAAAAGCTCGACTCTCTCTCTCAGGGAGAGTTAGGCAGAATAAGAGAGGCCATGAGGGGGGTAGGAAAAAAAACGAGAGAGAGACAGAGAGAGGCGAGCCCAGGAGTGACTTTATAGCCTATGAAATCTTTACAGGCTGCGTGAGCTTGCGTTGCGCGCGCGCGTGTATATATAGGGATGAAGATCAAAGCGAGCTGTGTGCTACGGAGATGATTTCATTACGGCACGCCACTCGGGCTGCTGCTAGCTTCGTTGAAATATCAAAAGATTGCAGCTGGGTACTATTCTTTTTCTGCTGAAATTTTTCCGTCTCTCCCTCACTCTCTCTCTCTCTCTCTCTCTCTCTCTTACTCTCTCAGTCTCTCGCGTCACCTTTTTTTTTCATTCATTCGACAGCCTCCTGCTGCTGCTGCTGCTGCTGCTGCTGCTTCTGGCTTCCATGCGCACTCACTCGCACTCACTCGCACGCATACGCACACATGCGTGGTATATACCGGCGACGCCACCGCCTACTTCTTTATCTTTCCTGTATGCAGCAGCCCAAGCGTATATATATATACGTATGTACGTGCACACGCGCCGCGCGAGTTTTTCATATACACATACTTTTATATAACCCTTTTGTTCGCGTATACTTCGTTTTGTTCTTTTTTTCTCTCTCTCGTTTTCTCTCGCAGCCACACGCGGCGCGCACACACATATTCATAACATCAGTCATGCGACCTCCTCCTCCTCCTCCCTCGCCTTATACCCTTTTCTTCTTCTACTTTTCCAAGAGTCGCATTAGCTCTTGCTTCTGCCTTGCACACACGCATACACACCTACACGCGTTTACCCAGCTGTTATGCGTGCGGGTCGTGAAAAGTTGCCAGACAAAATTTGTTTAAACGCTGATTTCGGGGCCATTGTGTTGTAGCGGCTTCCGAGCTCGCAAATTTCATCGTGTTGGACAGTATACGCGAGCCTCGGCTCATATTGCATTTATTAGCAATATATTACTTGCTCCGGTGGAATGAGGAAACGCGTGAGACTTTTCGCATGTGCAGATTTTATTAATTTGCTTGTTTCGTCACAAACCATTATAATATGTAAATCTACAAGTGGCAAAGTCAAAATAATTGTATAAGTCAAAAGAAGGTTTCAAATGTTACGAATTCCAAATTTTAAAATTAATTTGACGTCGACTTAATCTGCACCTGTTGTTTCTTTATTTTTTAGTTCCTCGCCTGAGTTTGTTATAGATAAAGTGAGGATCATTATATTATATGTCCATATAATTTTGATAAAAATGTTACATTTTCGGATAATATGCGTCAAGCTCCAACGGTGCTTTTAAGTGCCAGAAACTTTTTTAGTTAACCAAAAACTAGCCATAAAATATTGAGCATTTCTACCAGAAAAGCGTTAGTGTATTATTACAAGACGCTTTCATCAAAACCAACAGTCTTTCTCAGCGCGTAAAGATGAAGAAAATCGAGAGTCGGGCTAGATATAGATAGAAAAAATAGGAAAAAAGAAGGTGGAAGCAGAGAAAGAGAGAGAAACAGGAGGTTGCTAAACGGATTTCAGACTTGTCGTCACGTGGCCCTTAATATTTCATTACATTACTTCTTTTACCCAAGGCTCGAGGCCATATACTACTCTTCTCTCGAAGACAACGACGGCGACATCTTTGCCGCTGCCGGCCACATATAGCCCATACTCACACACACACACACACACACACACACACACACACACACACACACACACACACACACAAACACACGGCACCGGCTGCAACACGTCAGGCACGTACACATACTCGAAGGTCTTTTCCTCTCTGGATCGAAAAATAAGAGAGAGAGAGAGAGAGAGAGAGAAAGTTTTTTTCCTGCTGCTGCTTTTTCTCGCTCTACTGCTACTACTGCTACTACTACTACTACTACTACTACTACCACTATTGCTGCTGCTGCTATCCAGGAGAAACAGGCAGGAGAATATTATTAGACCTAGCATTCGCCAGACTCTACTCTACTTATATTGTCGAAATAAGCTTCTCGCGCCTCTCTTTTTTCCTTGCGGATATAGCCTAAAACGACTTTACCCAAGGTAGAATAGATTCGCTCCGTCCTCCTCCTTCTTCTCTTCTTTTTTTTTTTTGGCTTCCGTTTCTCTCTACCCGATGGTGCAAGGCGGAATATACACCCGCACACACACGTGCGCAAGGTCTTATTCTCATTCACGTGTATATACGAAGAGCCGCGCGCGCTCGACTCGTGCGGAGCGAAATAGGATTTTTATACTCGCCCCCTCCGCGTATGTTTGCCGTCGAAATGATGTTTATATTTTACACTTCTTACCCTTCGCTCTGTGTAGACGTCACCGTCGTCGTCGTCGTTGCACTAAGAAATAACGAAAAAATTAATTCTAATGGAGGGTATAGTAAAAAAAAAAAAAAGGACCGAGGAGGAAGGTAACGACGACGATTCAGCCTGGTAATTGAGAAGTAAAAAGCGTAAGGAAAAAAAAATAGTACGGCAGCTGCGCGCAGCAGCAGCAGCAGCAGCAGCATTGACGCTCGTAATGGATGAAAGACCGTCGTAAAATTTTACGAATGAGCATCGCGTAGTCTGGGGGCGAGCGAGCGTCGCGAGAAGCCGCGCTCGACTATTGCGACCATTAGGCGAAACGACGGAGACGACGACGAGGAGAGCCGCGCGCGGACTCGATAGCTGGATGAATATGAGATAGAGAATGAAATAATGATGGCCCTTACGAGATGCAGTATACTTTATTCTAGTCGTCCCTTTTCGAGTGTTATACATACTATTTCTTCCTCTTTTTTTTTCCAGTTCCACGCGATCGCAAGTACGATAATAAAAAAGGCACAATACACCTTTTTAAAACAAAAAATCGCTAAATATAAGTATCACACAAATGGAGGGTAACGCGATACAAGTTTCTGAAATCGGATCGACGATACATATATATTCCGCGAGAATAGTAACAATAGCCAGCTATATCGCGACGATAATTCAATCATCGACGCGTGCGCGTAAATCCCCGTTGGCGCTTCTCCTTCGCTCATCCTATACGTTTCGATCGGGGCGGCATGATTATATTCGGTGAACAATCAGGGGCATCTATATGTATGCATGCAGCGCATCGAAGCTTTTAGCCCTTGATCTTTGTTCATTACCGCCGCGCGCGTTCTCCGTTCAATGTTTTACGCATACATATCGCTCGAGAATCAGGTATACTACCTCGTCGCTGTATCTATCTATGTATATATGTGTACAGTAACTGCGACACAAAGCCACAGAAGTCGCAGCTCTCGCTTATAGTGCACAGTATGCCGTGACATCATCGTCGCATTGCTCCCACGCAACACCTTGTGCCTGTGCGCCGCGCGGTATTTACGCCTGTATTCTCAAATGTATTCGCGACTTTGGCGACGTACTCCCGCGTCATGCGGCACACAACTCGTAAGGCATTCCTCCATCCTCCACACGCAGCTTCGTAGTTGCGAGCAGCAGCATCCGTACATATAGGAGCTTCGAATTGAAATGCAAATCGCGCGCAGATCCCAGGATGCAAATCCTTTGCTCTCTCTCTGCCCTTATACTCCCATCCCTCGCAGTCGCATCATCGCGCACATACTACACGCACAGGCACGAATATATAGTTAGTACGCGTATATATACATAATGCCTCTCTCTCTCTCTCGACACGTCCGAGCGTTTTGCCTGATGAACGCGTACGGGCGCGCGTGCGATGCTTTTGAAGTCGGAGCTCTACTGTATACCATAAGGCTGCCGTTGTTGCATTTTTTTTCACGTGTATATGAACGTATCGATGCAGCACGCGCATACGTGGGATTTTTTCTCGCACCCCTCGCGTGCATTCGATGCCGTTGTTGTCGGAGACACACACAGTGCGCGGCGCGGTGCGATGTTTTCTTTTATTCAGAAATGTGTAATCCCATGGACTGAAAAGGGACACGACGAGTTATAATCTCTTAAATAAACAATTTTTCTGTATTTTTGTTTTTAATCCATCTTTTACCCAACCCTGCGTACAGAGCTGCAACAGTCACAGCGGCGTAGTGCATCCCACACGTGCGTGAGTCACGTGTGTATTAAAATCGAAAAAATCGCGTATCGAAACGAACCCGATATATAACGCGCCTACGCAAGGATACCGTTGTTGTTGCCGCTACATTATACCACCACTGCCACTGCAGCCTCTTCATCTCTCGCTCGAGTGTTGAATTTCCAAAGCTACGCATTAATCATTCGTTATATATTACGCGAAGGAATACAATTTCTCTCGCTCGCTCGAGAGAGTCACTACCGGCAAATTCTTTATGGCCTCATTATCATTGCCACGCGCGCACGTATAATGTGTATATTGCATTCATTGAAACGGCGCGCGGTAATACATTATTTAATCATCAATTTTGCAACGCAGTTATACGCGTATATAACGTAATATAATGCGCCCTGTGCAGTGCAGCGCGGCGAATGTTGTTGCGGCCGGCGCTGCAATTCGAGAATGAAAAATCCCGAAAGCGCGTACATACAGATGTATATTGCAATAATGAGTTTGTACGCGCTGAAATCCATTAACAAAATAACAATAAGCACGCGAGGAAGAGAGATGTGCGTGTGTGTGTGTGCGAGCATCGGGGATAAGTAACAAAATGCGTCATATCAAACACGCCACGAGCGTACAGTACTAACGGTGAAAACGCCAGCATTCATATTTAAATTCGCAAACGTTCTCGCGATCGAAAGAGAGAGAGAGAGAGAGAGAGAGAGAGAGATAAAAGTTACCCATATACTCATCCACGCAGTCAGCTAAAGGGATATACGTATGTATATATTCCGCGAGCATCTATTATGAATTATTAATTACATGGCAACAACAAGCTTGTAATACACCGCATACTCATTAAACCATAAATTTCTCATCAGACTCTCTCTCGCTACTATCTACTAGCTGCTGCTGCGAGTGGAAGCGCGAGAGAGAGGATAGAGGTTTATGAATGCTCACTTGTATCTATAACTCGTGCATAATCTCCGTGAGCTTTTCCACCTAACTTGACTTCGCTACTCCACGCAGACTCGCACACACACACACACACACACACATGTAAATACTATAAGCTCGGCATTGAAATGCATAATAAGCTCTCTCCCAAGCGCGTAGATAATCGGTCATGTTTACAATTGATTCGATACATATCTATAATCGCGGCGCGCGGTGGCCTTTGAGAAAACGCGAAATTACGTATACGCGCGCGGGCAATTGATTTATATTTAACTCGCGTCAGCGCGCGCTGCACCGATCGTCGTTTTCATTTGAGATATATCTATATGGTATATATATATACTTTGACTCTGACTAATTTGAACGCGTGTATGGAAGTGCGTGTATATGCCGTAATGTATGCAATCAGTGATTGGTATATTACGCGTGGACGTCGCACCGTTATATTTACTGTTTAATTTATCTGCCTGGGCCTTTTTATTCTACGATGATTTATACGTAGATGTGTATCGTTATTATTATTGTTATTATAATTATTATTATTATTCTACATTATTTTGGCCGCAGTGATTTACCGCGCCGAATCATTGCCATTATTAATTATAAATTTAGTTAATCACGCGGAACGAGCGCGCGGCGCATTGTTCCGCGCGCGATTCAGTTAAATTCAATTTCTATATTACGTACGCACGACCAACAATAATTCATTGTTGTATTACACGAGTGCGTGCGTATGTGTGTGTGTGTGTGTGTGTATGTGTGCGTGGGCTAGGCGGATTTCGAAATTTCGTACAACGTAGTAATAATAATGATGATGATAATGATAATAATAAACGAAAAAAAAAACAAAAAAAGAAAAGGAGAAATAAAAAAGCAGCTGGCGAAATTTTTCTTTAATAAAAAAAAAGTACGAGCAAGACTCCGGGAGGGTGGGTGATAATGTATGGCTTTGTTTTTCTCTAAAGTATATACGCGCGCGCGCGGACTCTCACAGGTGCTCAGCGGCTTTCTTGTCAGTGTGAAAAATCTCGCGCTGACTCTCGTTGCTGCTGCTGCCGTTTCTGCTGCTGCTGTTACTGTGTGCTGCGCGCGACTGCCGTATATATAAATACAAAGTGAAACAAAGAAGCCCAGAGAGAAAGTGAGAGAACGAATAAGGGCTGGAAACTGTTTCTGGGCTTGCGGAGATAGAAGAGAGAAGAAGAAGCGGCGGTGGTGGTGATGGTGGCTGCTGCTGCTGTTACTGCTGCTGCGACACAGTACAGCGTTGGGGAAAAAAACCGAGTTTGGGTGACGTAGAAAAAGAGAGCCAGAGAGAGAGAGAGAGAGAGAGAGAGAGAGAGAGAGAGAGATAGGCAAACGGAAAACTTGAGCTTGCAAATGAGAGCTTTTCCAGCGCGCAGTATAGTAATTTTTGTTAGGGTTTTAAATCCCATCGGTGTGTGTCTGTGTGCGTCCATGTCTGGGGTCGTCGTGCACGGATGTTTTGTAACGCGAGGAGCTCCACTACTAGCCGCGTGTGGATCTCTCTCTCTGCCTTTTTTTCGAGTCAGAGGATGAATTTTTCAAGAGACTTCCCCGTTGTATATACTATATACGCGAGATATATTAAACTAGATTTATACATACACGAGCTTGCGAGCTTAAATACACGCCTCGTGTGCGCTCTAGTATATAAGAGAAAAATAGTTACTTTGTTAAAAAGTGATTGCGCGATAAATTATCTTTGCTGAATTGCCGCTGCTGCTTGTAAAAACAACAAAAATAACGATAACAACAACAACAACAACAAAAAAAGGCCTCGCGCGCACCCCTTCCCGAAGAGCTTGCGAGGCAAAACATTACGATCGCCATCAGAGCCATCAAAAACAATTTTCCTTCATCAAAACGACGAGTGCGCGTCGTGCCTGCCTGCGCGTGTATAAGAGCTGAGCGAGCGAGCGAGAGAGAAAGCAAAGTGAAATCTCGCCATAAAGTCGTGCGTGAGTGTGTGTGTGTGTGTGTGCAAGCGCGTAACATAACGCCACGCGTATAAAGTCTGCAAAAACGTGCAGCAGCGTACGCGTACACTCCCTTTACCGCTGGCCACGTTACACACGTGTGTGAGTATGTGCGTGCATGTGAGTGTTGCCACTCGTAGCAGCAGCAGCAGCAGCAGCAGCAGCAGTAGTGGCGAGTGTATGTGACGACAAAAGCTCCTCTCACCGGAACACTCCACTTTGTCCCTCTTTTCTCTGTCCAGCGGCGGCAGCGGCAGCATCGGACAAATAAAATGCGCGTATATAGCGGGTGAAAGTGCGGGTGGCCGCACGTATATAGATATATACGCGTGCACATGTACATAGGGGGGTGAGGTGTACACGCACTCACGCACACAATAGCCTTTGGTACATATATATACGTTATGGTGCTGCTGTGCGGCCACTGCTGCTGCTGCTGCGACGTGCATATTGATCTTTCCATGTATAGGCAGTAGTAGTAACAGCAGCAGCGGCACGTGCATCGGCGAGAGCACCACTGGCCATGTTGGAGGGGTGAGCCAGAGAGAGAGGCAGAGAGAGATCGAATCGAAAGCTTAGAGATGTTCTTGCCTCTGGTATACTAACGAGTGTAATCATCGATGATTTCGATTGTATCGGCGCAGCGGAGAGATAGAGATAGGAAAAGTAAAGGGAATTAGTTGGATGGCCAGTGGCCTGCCTGCCTGCCTGCCTGACTGGCCGCGTGCAATACGCGTATAGTACGTAGTATAGGCTATATAAATGTAGTTGAGGAAATTGCCAGGGAGTTTCGGCAAGCGCGCGGCCCGTGCACTACTACAACAACTCGTTGTTACGGCACGAAGCTAATACTCTAGATTGTTTTGATTGTACGTACGTACGTTTACGCGAATGAAAGAAACGCGAACTGCAATTGAAATAAATGTCGGGACTCTCGACTCGGAAACGCGTGCTTGCGCCTGTGAGTGTGTTTCCTTTTTTTTATTATTAACTTTAAACGCAACTTTTTTTTTTTATGAAAAGTTGATGTTTGTACCGCGCGCCAGGAGCGCAAAACAAAGGTCACATACGTATACTATATGTGCTGGGTTGCAAGAGTCAGAAAAAAAAGGAGAGTCGATTGAAAGATCGACATGCAGAAAAAAAAATGTTTCTTTTTTTTCTGTCCAATCGAGAAAGCAAAGTTGATAAACGCGCGGCGGCGCACGCTCGATGCTCGATGTAATCGTTCCCTTTTCTGTCTGTGCGGTTACAGGCCTCGACTCGTTGATTCGTTTATACGTTCACGCCTTCTCTCTCTCTCTTTCCGCGCGCTCGGCTCGGCCTCGAAGCGCAACAACCCCTTTCATTAAAACTCGACCTCTTCTTACACACACACACACACATAGCTGGGTATATATGGACGATCGATCGCGCGGAGCCGAAAATTCCGAAGAATTTGCCTAAGCTCGTGCATTCTGTGTGTAGCATTGCAGAGAGAGAGAGAGAGAGAGAGAGAGAGAGATAAAGCGAAAATAATTGCACGCTTTGCTCGCAAGCTTTTCGTCAATTTTATTCGTTCTATCTCTCTATATGCGCGCCCCGGCTAACAAAGGCGGACGTATGTGTATACCCAAAGAGAGAGACACATGCATAACACACAATCGATGGGAAGCAAAGAGAGATAGATAGGAGAGAGAAAGAAGCGAAAAAAGAAACGAGACGAAATAAAAAGATCAATCCATCATCGTCCCGTGTGCGCAATCCTCTCGTCTTGAATATCAACAAAAAACATCGGCGCGGTAAGCCTGCAGCAGCAGCAGCAGCAGCGGCACACAAAGTATCGCAATGCAACCACGGCAACATCAGACACGATGAATCTCTCGAGAAATATTGTTATGCACGCGCGCAGCGGTGCTGCTGCACAGAGAACGAGAGAGAAGCGGTTTTGTATACACGTGTGTGCGGCTGGGTACATGTATATCGAGACTCAACGAGTCTCTCTCCTCCTCGACGCGCCGCAGCAGCAACATAGCAACAGCAACAGCAGCAGCAGCAGCAGCAGCTCTCTGTCGCGGATAAATATGGAAATCTTGTTGTTCCAAGCCCGGAGCACACACACGCCTAGGCTCTCTACGGTCGAAAACCTCTTTCGCTTCTTTTCCTATATACTGTACAGAGTAGAGAACCGGGGGTTGCATGTGTATGTACCGGCTCGGTGCAGCAGTTCACCCACTCTCTTCTTCTTCTTCTTTGCGCTCCGAGCGAGAGAGAGAGAGAGAGAGAGAGAGAGAGAGAGAGAGAGAGTTTATCCCCTCGTGGCGCGGCAATATTGCAAATATCGGCTAATGCTATGCCGTCGCGCTCCTGCTGCTGTTGTTGCTACTACTATCGTACACTAGCATGCCTTGAACTCTCGAGAGCCGACGCACTTTTCGGATGAATATTTTTATTCTTCGTTCGTCTTTCTTGCCTTCTCCACTTTATGTGCACGCGCGTATATGCATTGTGTACCGGCGTAACGTAGTACTAGACTACTTCACAGTGCAGCAGCAGCAGCTCGAGGCTGTTTCGTCGATCTGCAGCTTCAAGCGAAGAAAATGTTATTGAAAGTTTAATGGCCACCCTAGTATGTCTGTGCGAGTAGTTGCTCCCCGCCCAGCTTGCGAGAGGTTTTGTATTTCATTCGCGTACATTGCGGCCTATAGACGAAATGCGATAGTGTTATAGATCATGCTCGACATACTGTACCGAGTGCATTATCAGCCATCGATATATCATGATATATGTTATGTGTATATACGAGCTAGAGATGATCTCGATTGTTATCGTCCACCTACTTCAACCATGAAACTGGGCTTGGGATACGCGAAAAATGTTGGCAGTGGACAAAAAAAAATCGAGATGAAAGTCACCAAGAAAAGGTGAAAAAACTACATGGTAAAAATAAACAAAGAAGAAAGATGGAAAAGAGGGAGTAGCGGAGAGAGAAAACGAGGGAGGAAAGTGCGCCCACGCGGACGAGCCATGAGACACACTGCGAGAAGAGAGCGACTGCGTGTGTGTGTGTGTGTGTGTGTGTGTGTGTGTGTGTGTGTGTACACGTGACTCGCGCATTAATTATTTTTTCCTCGCCTCCCCTCCGTTTCATTCCTACTTCTGTGTATGTGTGTGTATGCAGAGATGCATGCACGCGCGCATACCGTACACACACTATATATACCTCCCCATTTTTAACAGCCGCGCGCGCCTGGCGTTTCTTTAAATATACATTGCTATATGCTGCTGCGAAGGGCTGAAAATGCTCGCGCAAGCGTGATACAAGTGAGTCTAGTTACGTATGAAATGTTTCTCTTCTTTTTTTTTTTTTTTTTGCTTGCCTTTGCTTTTGCGCGCCTCCCACGCTGCAGACGGTGCTGATGGTGCTTGGGTGCGGATATAAAATATGAAGATATTTTTCATGCGCCGCCTCGAATGTTGTCGCCGATTAAAAGTCCGTCGAACGAGAAATTAAAAAATTTTCGACGACGAATTACTGGGTGGGTCTGCCGAGAGGCGGGCGCTGAGATTTCGATGCTTTTTTTTTCATACGAGTACAGTAAAATTATAATATTGCGTTGATGCACGATAACTAAATTTAATTTCTTTTTTTTGTTTGTTTCAGGTGAGTCTCGAATGAGATTATATCTTAAAAATTTGTTGCAGTTTTTAACGTAAGTTTCGATACACTTTAAACTATAATCAAACGATTATTACTGGTAATATTCAATTCGAACTTTGACCCAGTTCGGCGCACGCGCGCATTTCCCAGGATCAACTTTCTTATCTCGATCGGTAATTAGATTCAGAAACGTTAACGGAATCGCTTGTGCGAAAAAAGCTCGCAAAAAAAAAGAATCCGACGTTCTCTCGCTCTACATTCCTTTGGGTACATGGTATTAACGGAGGCACGCGTTACTTGACATTTTTTTCACTCGACAGGCGACAAAGGCCAAACGCCGGAGCTGAACGGCAGCACACGTGTATGCGCTACAAAGTGGTTATTAATTTTGCAACAATCTAAAAGTGTGTATAGTGCGCGTCAAAGTCTTAAACAGAGGACCTCGAGTTCTCCGGCTTAAGCCGTAATGCATCGAATATAATATTTCCCCGAAAGTCTCTCGCAAACTCTTCTCGTGTGCTCGCAACAGGAGCAGAATAAATTACGTGTAAAATTTCTCACTCACAACGTTAAAAATATTTACGGAAATTTTCAAGAATACAGAAAAAGCGATTGTACACTTGTCTACATCTCACTAATCTGAAGGAGCTCGATAAAAATGAGGTTGAAATGAATAACAAAACTACGAAACAGAAACATAAGGGACAAAGCGTTCCAGGACAAGATGAGTCCGAAGAGGAATCAACAGGGGATATGATAAGAAAACTGCGGATACTTTGGATTTTATGTGATTACTTATACATTTATTTTGACTTGGCCACTTGCAGGTTCACAGATACAGGTACTCGCCACCTAGCGGCGAAAGCTGGCATTAATTTCAATTGTTAATTACATTATTGGTTAATTTTGGCATTAAAAATAATCTGTGCGATTGCATTTACTTGAGTTTTTTGTGCAGTTTATGAAAAAAAAAAAATTATTACTTCGATTCTTATATGAGATTTTACATTTAGTCTATACCATATGTAAGGTTTTTTGTATCAATACACATTAAGTTATATTAGAAGAACATTTTTGACTTCTTCGCGGAATCGACTCGGAATCATTCCTCTCGCGCCGTAAACTTACAGCTGTTAGTACTTCAGTGAACGCAAAAATGAAGCTATCTCATGGTCGGGCAATATCAATTCACGCGCCATAAACAATCGGCTCAGCGTGTCGTTGCTCCAACACGCGGATAAAACGATGCAAGAGTAGCGCAGCACGGAAGTAAAAGACACCGTCGCAGGCACCAAAGTATACAGCGTACGGTCGAAATTTAAACGAGCTGCACCGCTTATACGTCTGGCACTGGCCCGTATATATACATACACTTTTGCAGATTACCGATGTAATCGGCGCGACGTGTAACAACGAGAATCCACACACAGACACACAGACACACACACCTTCAGCAGCTATCTCGAGACAGAGACGCGCCGCGCTCGAGCAATATAAGCCGGGACTTCTGCTGCCGCTGCAACGTTATTCAAGCTGGGAATAAAAGTCGAGCTTTTTACGACTGGGGTAATCGCTCGAGCCGCCACTGCTGCTGCTGCTGCTGCTTCTGCTACTGCTGCGCATAGATATACATTACGGTGCACAAGTGCGCGCGTGGCGCACCAGCGTGTCAAGCTTTATAGGCACGCAGATTTACGATGATACGTGTTGTGGACGATATCAACAATGCTGCCGCTCGGCTGACTTTCGCGAGTTGCGCGTACACACAGACACTGCGCTATCTTCTTTAATTAAAATTAATTTTTTCGGGGTCTGCTTCGTTTTTTTCACCTCCCGAAGGTATGCAGCAAGCGGGAGAGAGATGTACGATGGGATTTAAATGGGGATTTAAATGGGGATTTAAATGGGGATGTAAATGGGCTGAATTAATACAATTTTAGTTCGAATTTATATCGTTGAAAATATTTAAATCATAAAAATTGGTAGGGAGTGAGAAATTTTTTTCTTCGCATAGATAGATGAATTAAAATTTATGTAAAAGTAAGCATCAAATTTAAAGAAAATGGATCGATATGACTTTGACTTATTACAATTTTGACAATATACAATTATTTCGACTTTGCCGCTTGCGGATTTACAGATCAAGGTATACTCGCCATCTAGTGGCAGATACTGGCTTTAACTATGATTGACTTTTCACACATGATACCATACATAATATTCAGTATTGATTATTTTCATTCTAATGTCTGATTTTATATCGCATCGGCATTAAATTTAAGATTTTTTCAACAACTGTGTATATTTATTAGTCACGATTTTTATTAGACAAGTTATACAATAAGATCTTTGAAACATCGTCGAGACTACACACACCGTTCGCAATCATAACAGCGACTTTTCACCCGGCGACTGTATATACTTACCTCCCGAAACAGTTACCTTGTGAGTATAATACTTTGTAAAAACTTGCTTGTGAGCAGCAGGCCAGAGGCGCACCGCGCTGGGCTGTGCTGTGTGACGAAAATTCGAAACCGTGCTCAGCAGCCAAGGTCGAGGAAATTCGAGCGAGGCAAGTCGTTGGACCAAAGTTTGATACTATGGCAGCAACTATATAACTTCGGGTGAGAGGGGGGAGGGGGCGACACATTTGGCTCGCGCGAACGAACATTTTGTCGCACAAAATTAACTGGATTAAACTTCGCGCCCAATGGAAAATATGCGCGTTATTTTCGAAAAATTTTCACGCTCGAAAAAAGTTGGCGTATTTATAGTGCTACTGCATAAACACAACGATAAAAAAAAAATAAGAAACGGGTAAACCGAACGAATTAAAAAGAACTATTTTTATCCGTACGTATGCAACGCACCACGGGTTTAATCGAAGCTGTAGGCTACGTGTGCGCGATTCAAACGTCTATAATAATTGTTTGTGGCGTACAATGTGCTGCTGCTGGCCCGCGTGTAGAAGCTATATGTACGTACGTATACGTACGTCGGCGCTTGTATCACGTTCGAAGCGCAACCCTAAACAAAGCCTCGGATTCTATCTCACTCTCTCGGCAATGCGCGAAGGCAAATCGATGCCTGAAGATAATTACGGACTTGAATGAGCGTATATATATATATATATATGGGTCAGATTCAGAATTTTTCAAATAAACCTGCGGACGAGGTTCACGGATTTTCTTGAAATTTTGGTATGTTATAGTACATCATAAAAGGGTCCCAAAACCAAAATTTTAGACCCCCTCCCCCCTCCTACCCCCCACTTCCGGTATAAACGTCCATTTTCGATCTATATTTTTT
>CACVKI010143991.1:0-28109 GCA_902732785.1 Trichogramma evanescens
AACTTCATCAATCGTTATTATTTTCCTATGTACACGATCAATTTAAATTTTAAACTTTTAAAAATACCTTAAATATTAATGCACGAAGTACTTACTTTATAATATATTTGTGAAATTTAACAATATCTATTATATGGTCACAAACTTCACTATCAGTATAATACATCGATTGATTATTGAAAGGGGGTATTACTTTTGATACTCTATTTAACCGTATTCTAAAGAGAATAAAAAATTATTTTAGGCACCTAAATAACTCACTGATTTCTTTTCAAACTCACACTATTATTTTGAGTAAAGCACAAGTATGTTCAGTTACTTTGATGAAAAATACTTCCATGATCATAAATGGAACTGTTACAATTATTGAAACGCCGACTATATGACTCAATATCAAGTAGTAATATTTATCTTGATCTATAAAATATTCGACGAATAAAGGTAATTGTTTTTCTGCAGAAATACCTCTAATATGATTTTTTATCATTAAAATAACAGTTGGCAGTGTAAGAAATACCGTTGAAAGTATCCAGTTAACAACTGTAAATAAAATCGCAGACTATTTAATGGTTTATAATATTTTGGAAAATGGATTTTTTATAATTTTATCGATTTATTCATTCATAATTTTTGTTTTAAAACGTCCTATTATTTTAACAAATACATCGATAAAAAAAATATTTTTATAAACAGTGCTATAGTAACTGAATAGTTTTTACTACCTATGAACGATATTAGAATTCGTGTAGCAGAATTTGAGTAATTATCTAATAATGATCTCTCTTCTTCGTCGTTAATTTCGTCATATTCTTTAAACAACTCAGAGTAGAGTTTTTTTCGCTAGATTTAAATATTATGAAAATATATGTCATCCATTAATGTCATTAACATAAGTCAATTTATGAGTATGATTTTATTATATTATTTTAAAATATAACTTTAATTTACCTGCTCTACTTTCAAAAGACTATCAATGACTTTAATTATCACCGTATTATGTATGCTGCACACAATCAAGTTTTCTACAACAATATGTTCATTTACGTCCATTTCTTGTATCAATTTAGCTACCTAAATCAAAAATTTAATCATATGATTTTCACATTAGTTTTTAATTTTTAAATTTTTTTACCAAAGGAATTATTGCTGATACGCTGCTAAATACATAAATAAGTATCATAAATTTTTGTATCTTCTTGTCCGAAAATGGAGATATGCCTGAAAGTCTATCAATAACCATAAGAATTTTCCAACATTGATCGTATTTAAACTGCATTTCTTTTAGTTGCACTTAAAATTATGGAGTAGGGTTTAAAGTTGACTTTTAGTTGCACTTAAAATTATGGAGTAGGGTTTAAAGTTGACTTTTAGTTGCACTAAAAATTATGGAGTACGGTTTAAAGTTGACTTAAAAAATGAACTTTTTGCAAAGACATTAATCTCCATTGTTGTAGTTTTTGCCGTTCACCGCGAAATGATTTCTGCACGTGGAATAGGTGCGAATGACTAGTGCATTATTAATGTAAAACGTAAATAATTTCTAAACTTCAGAACAAAAGTTCATAATAAAGTGGTCGTCAAAAGGAGCGTAAAATCAGAAAGCAATCAATTGAATTACATTATAAATCATCTCACTATTTCAACTTTAATTAAAATTATTATTATTTCAAAATATTGAAAGTTTAAAGAATGAATTAATATAACACTTGTAAAATTTATTAAAAAAGAATATAATATTTTCTCCAACTTGAGCCCATGAATAATAAATAACGTAATGTACAATCATAAAGTAGTGTAATAATTAATTAACGTCATTAATTTGTTTATGAAATTATACACATGATTTTAAAATATCAAGATTCAATAATAATAATGGAATGAACACGTTTGAATAAGTTAAATAAATAAATTATAATTTAGAATTTTATTAATTTAATTGTTTGAATAAATTTTTTTTATAAAACAAGTTTTCAAATTAATTAATAAAATACAATAGTATGAATAACAATATATCTAGCACAAGTATTTATATGACAAACTATTTCAAATACTCGTGTTAGTACTATCAAAATTTGTTTACAAGAATTTTTTTTTTACTTCTTCGAAGTATACCATACAAAAACAATGGCACTATACAATTTTTTATTTTACGAAAAAATTATTATAAGATCTAAGTCAGATTGCTCGAAAACTATTTTCTAAGAATGCTTTCATTATTTTTCATAAATTGTAGCACCTGGAATAAAAATTAGCAGTATGTGGCTGCTCCACAAATTATGCTATGCTATACGAATTATCGACGTCGTATGTTTTTATAAGTTGAAATACTCTTTTACAGAAATGAACTGTTGACTCATAGATAATTATTAAAAATTAATATGTACATTATCGTTATGCCTATTACATTAGTAATAGGTTTACCTTATTATATTAGTAAATTAAATAACAATCTAAAAATTAAGTTTGTGCAGATCCGTAAGTTCCAGTAGGTGGTCGATACTGTTTTGGTAGCGTCATAATTTGTAGACTATTGAAAGCGAATTTTCTTACACCAATATTTTTCCACGTATTTTCTCGTCGACATCCTTCACTGTAAATCGATTAGGAATTAACGGTGATTATATATTTCAAATTACATACATGGAGATTATAAAAATTTTTTTATATGCACCTTCTCATACAATCCAAAGCTTTTGCAAATTCATGCTCGGCCAAGTGATATTCTGCAGACAAAATATTCACTTGTTCAAGTGT
The DNA here is from genome assembly GCA_902732785.1 of Trichogramma evanescens. Taxonomy (NCBI): domain Eukaryota; kingdom Metazoa; phylum Arthropoda; class Insecta; order Hymenoptera; family Trichogrammatidae; genus Trichogramma; species Trichogramma evanescens. The sequence continues at coordinate 2,755 of CACVKI010143991.1, forward strand.
TATTGACATACCAGTGCGGTCTTTAGCACTTTTACAACTTGTGAATCTTAAACCTCGCATCCGCCTGCATATTTGTGAGGTTAATTGTAATACTTCTACATTTTTATTAACTCTAGCTTGCACAGCTGTTTTCAAATTTGCCATCATTTCCGCTAATGATTGATATATTCCAAGTCGAACTCCATCTTTAGTAAAAGAAACGTATACGTTATTAGTTTCTATAAATATTTAGAATATTATACTATGTATGATAGTAGGCAATTTTTATTACATCTTGTTGAAGAGCTTTCCATTGGCATATTAAGTTTTTTATATTGCAGATAATAGTTGTTAAGTCTATCAAAATTATCTTGATTACTTTTTTCTTGGGGTTTTGTAGTGCCAAGACTCTCGGCCAAAGAAGCCATTTCATTAATCCCTATATTAAAGAATACTGGTGTCACGTTAAAGGATAAAGTCGTTTTTGCAGTAGGTGTAAGTGGAAGTAAAGAATATATCGAATCTGGCACCGGAAGAAGTACCGTCAAAGCTGATCGTGATCCAGTCACGCGAGGCAAAGGAAATTGAATGTTTGGTGGTTTGCCGTCGACATTACTAAAACAATTTAGTTATATTTCATTTCAATCTTTGCCAATTTTAAATTCAATCGTGTATATAATAAGAATAGAACATTACTTTGTTTGAATTCCGCATCTCGATAATGTAAATTTGACGGTATGCATATCTTCAACTGCCACAGTCATATCGCCCCACATGTCAATTTCATCGCCATAGTAACTTAATAAACCTTCGAATGATACAAGTGGACCCAGCGTTGATAAGATTAGCAAAAACATGGGATCTGGTCTTTGGCACCAAAGTTTTGCCATGAGTCCAGAAACTAAAGCTGTGAGCTAAAACATCATAAATTAAATGGATTGAAAACAATCGAAACTAAATTAGTAATATGGCTAGTTCGTTTACCGCTTGGCTGAAGCACACATCTCGTCTGTATCTCACATTACACATTCGCTGTGCACTCTTGGCATCTTCCTGCACTCTGAATACGGAATGCGTCAGTCTTGCTGTTTTCAATAAACCGTCCATAGCTTGCCTGAGTTTTTTCATGCTTGGTCTCAATTCGCTTGGCCAATCGTGAATAGATGCAAAATCCAAGCCTTCTGTGAATTTATTTCTTTGAACTACACTAGGCTTGGATGTTCGAGGAGTTGCATCGCTGCCTTGGCACATTTTTTCAGAGTATGAATTAGAATAGATCACAGTAGGATCTAAAATGAAAAAAAAAAAATTAAACGATGATAAATTACTATCAATGAGAAACTTATAAAATACTAACTATCTTTCGAAAAGCTTTCTGAATTCAGCTTATTAAATTTTTCAAAACGAGCATTATTTTTCGTATCATCTTGTTTTATTCCATTTTTAGCAGGCAATCCAAGATTAGTAGAATCAGTATTAACGCTGATACTTATGCATTTCTGGTTTTTGTCGATTCCATTTTTATTTCTCAACCTAACCGCAGGACTGCTGCAACGGCCGCATAGAAATTTAACTTTTGATACGAGACACATGACACTTGCTTCAATATTTAGTTGAGTCAGATCCCATGGCTCCGGTTCGTCCGTTGGCTTATAATAATTGGCAGACGGTGAATTACACATTTTTTGTGTGTCAAGAAAGCGTTTACTCTGATCGACGTCATTCAACCGATCAACGTACGCCTTACCGAGATCATCATCAAGATTATTATGATTATTGTTATCTTCAGCCTTGTTATTTACATTGCTGGTTACTTCAGCGGTGTCGATTTCTTTCGGCTCGTCGTCGACCTAAAAAAGTGTTTTTTTCACAATCCATAAAAAAACATATAAATTCTACTTACTTCAGGGAATATTACAAAATTGTTATCTGTCTGACACTTTTGTATGTTGCTATTAATTTCATTATTTTTTAATGCGAAATTGACTAATTTACTCCTAGTACTTTCTTTTGCCCAGAGATCTTGCACGCACACAGGTGTATCTGGTGTAACGAATTCATCAAAATCTGGACTTTTCAAGTCAAAATTTAATTGCTGCGTGATTCTTTTAAAAGGAGAGAGAGTTTGATTTGATCTGAAATCGAGGGTCATCGAATCGTTACTAGTATCCTCTTGAACTTTAGGAACTTTATGTTCTTCTAGAAAGGACAGAGCCTCTTCGACAAGACCTGGATCCCACAGACTCAAAAGTATTCGTGTCTTTGTGATCATTTCCTCGCAAATAGGAAGCATCCCACTTGTCTGCTTATCCTTGGCAAGTTTCATGAGCGTACGCATAGCATCGACTATGTCACGTCGAAGTTGTTTAATGGCTTGAATTGCATCATGAGCCATCGAAATTTTTGATGTGCCTTGATAAAGTTGACTACATTTTACTGGAGATTCTTTCAAAGCTTGCACTAATCTATAAATAATAATGTTCATTGTAATACATTTTCAAACTAGCCATCAGAGTCCCAATAAGAAATTATTTACCTAAGAAGACCACCATTTTTACTTTTGTGTGAGTGAGCAGTAAAAGCTCCCACGCTTACAAAATCATAGAGGCCACATTTATTGAGAGTGTCATTATGAACCCACATCCTTTGTAGGTGCAAATTTAAAGGCGCAAACTCTAAAGATCTGTCATTTTTCCGCGACGATTGTTTAAAGTAGCTTCCTGTAAATTATCAAAAAACAAAAATGTTAAATCAAAACATTACTAAAGTAGGGTAAATGTCCCATAATACGGACACTTAAGAAAAAATCTTTCTTTGCTCATTTACAGAGCTTGTAAATGACGTTTGACAATTTTTCTAAAAATACTTTTTGATAGTCAGACTTTTCACTCACTTATCTTTTTTATAAAAGTGTTTACAGCGCATATTAGATTTGGGTATACCTTTAAAAGCTGCTAAATTTTCCTTTGCTTGAGAATACAAGTGCAAAAGATGCAGATGTCTGTCGAGAAGTTCTACTTGTTTCGTGTGCCAAGGTTCTCTGAGCTCGCCCATGCCAGCAACTTCTTGTAAAAGTTCTTTTTCTTCTTGAATCCAAATACCTCTGCAAATGAATAGTGCATTTTTAGTAAGATGACAATTGTTACTCGTACGTCACTCAATAAATCATATCAAGAAATAATTACAAAACAAGAATACGTACAGTAATTGTTGTGGAAAGAGGAAGCACAGTTTGCTCTCAGTCATAGTCTCGTGAACGCAAATATCACCGCCTAAACCCGAATGAAATCTGTAAATAAGCAAAGAATAAATTGAGAAAAGTTTTTTAATCAAGGTTTAAATATAATCTTTACCTATATGTCTGAATAAATGGATTGGCAAACAAAAGCTTCAGTTGTCCCTGATGGGGGAGTTTGATTTTTGTACCTAATCTCGGAGGAAGCGATTGCGATCGCCTGTGGCAATAAACCGGATTAGAGGTACTAGTTGGCACATTTCTGGAAGGAGTACTTTCTGTACTGTTTCCTTTGTCTTCGACCTCGAGATTCCAAACATTGATTGTGAGAAAACCGACTGTCGTCGATTTTGCGGATTTCAGTGGTATGCGCAGTCTAAATATATAATTATTAATTATTACGTGCGTGAGAGTAATATATAACTGCAGTAAAATAGGAATGGAAAATTGAAAGTCTTACCTTGGAGTGTCCTGCACCGCACTGAAAGCTATGACGGCGCTACCAATGGGCGTTGCCGTTTGACTGACCCTCTCCCTGACGTCGTGGGCCGTAATGCGTATTCTCGTCTCGGGCCCGATGCCGTCACTCGAGCGAAAGCTCACCGTCGTCAGGAAGCTCGGATTGCTGCTGCGCTCGACGACTTCGCTACGGGCGTACTTGATCCACATGGAGCCAGATTGTACGGTTCGTATGTCAACCTCGAGGACAGGGTTCGGTGGTCGACCGTGCCCATCGCAGAGAAGATTGTCACAAGACAGCGACACTTCGCACAATGGGATTTCCGAAGGATCTGTAAACATTCAAGTGGTTCATTTTTATTATGACTTAGACATGTTCTTCAAGCTGTATACATAGATGTTCGAGCGGTATAGAATATTTTTTGGGAAAATTCAACTTGCAGTTTGATAAGGTGAATCATAACAATTAACCTCGAATGAATAATATTCTAAAGGTAAAGTAAACAAATGCGTTATCACACGGGAAGAATGATCATACTGTTACGTAGAAATATTTATGAAACACATTTACGGAACATATGAAACATTTCCAGTTAAAATACTATTTCTCCGAACTTTACGATCAATGACGATGAGTTTTTCGTGCTACAATAAAAGAAAAAAATTGTTCTTAGGACAGATATATTAGCCAGCAAGGATCGATCGTCGCTAAAAGATTTGGAGCAAAAAAAAAACGACGCGACGGAAGCGGAAAACTCACCGGTGACGATGCCACGCTTTAATCTCAGCATCTGTATGTCGGCATCGTGCTTGTGGCCGCAGGTGGTCTCCATTCGCTGCCTCAATGCCAACAGCTGACTGCGCATACACTCGTAGCTTGCCAATTGCAGCGACTGCAGCCAGCCATCGCGTTCCTCCGAGGTGTTGGCGCCCAATTGCTGATAAACGCCGCCGTCGAAGACTTTGGAATTATAAAAAGCAGATAAGAAGAAGTAAATAAATAAAATCCGCATCGAGCTGTTGCTCTTTTTCCATAGCTTCTACATTTTGAGTACTGAGAATGACATGAAATTTTTCTAGACATGGGAATGTAATGTACGCCATATATTAAGTTGCCAAACACATATTACACTTTTGCGGTTTGTCAGTAATAAGTACTGTTTTCTGTATGATTATTGTGTTATACCTTTATTGAATAATTGTAAGTTTTTGGCGAAATAGATGACAATTGATCGTTCGATTAAAGTTATTGAATGACTATAGAACGTTATGACCGATGGTAAAAATTATCTTTCGCTCAATTCGATTATATATTACGGCACTGAACGTGCAACGTAACGCAACCTATTGACCTCATCGGGAACAATGCGCGCAGCCACGCTAGTATTTTTTAACTCGCATGGGATATACAAAAGACCCTATTGGAAAAAAATGGATAATCCTACTATTCGTCTTTATATAGTAGTCGTTGGAAATGCGATGCGATATGAAACTCACAAATTAGACTCCAAGTGCTTAGTTTTACCATTAGAATACAGTTATTCAATCTCATGCGGAGATTTGAAAGGTATTCGTAGTTTCGCGATTCCACACGAGTCGAATAGGATGGAGCATAAACAGATTCGCGCATTTTTCGAAGCGAGAAAACACCAGTGTGACGGTTTAATATTACGCCGAATGAAACGAATGAAAATAAAAAGATCTCTACAACGGATGTCCAGTGAAATGTGGCACGATATCTTCCTTTATATATAATTAGCGTCACTTTGACGTACAAAAGTTCATAAAATTCCTCCAAATCAGAGTCGCGCCTTTTTCATTATAGCTCCTATCACCGGAAATACAATACTCGAGGGCCTCGAGTCGAGGCAATATTTGAACCGCTACTTGTGTGACGCTCAAGTCGTTTAAGCACAAATATTACAACACACCTAAATAAAGTAGAATATAATCGGTATTATAAACATTGCGCGTTCGTTTACTGACACCTACGCGTGTAGAGACAGTCGGATAAGCCGCTGCACCAAGACAATGTGTGCACGTGTAATACAGCCATTCTCATAAATATCGCTGCGACGAGATTCGATCTTGCGTAATAATATCCATATAAATGTGTCGAATCTAAATTGCTCCACAACTACGACGTTTATTTTTGTGCGCGGCTAATTTTTTCGGTACTTAAACGGCAGAAGCGACTTTACGCGCGAATAGAGATATCATTACGTAATTCCTATCGATGGTAAAAATAACTTTTACGAGATGAGATCGAGGAAAGCTGAAACTCTCCGCCCGTGCGATTAGTCTCCAATTTCAGTTCACAGCAAACAGCAAGATTTAATATACGTTTTAGATAATAGTATTATAGCTTCATAGTTTAGTCGAGCTGCAAGTAGGGTAAGCAATTGTTTTGGAATTGACGAGGCAATTATTTGACTTACCTATACTGAATCCGTAAGGTATCTGGGGGTTGGGCGCCTCGACTCGTATGCTAAATTGTTCGAGTATGATGACACCGAGAGGCTCGGACCACTGCTCCCGTGACTTGAAGTAAAACAGCAGATTTCCTCGCAGACGGCACCAGCGCTCGAGACTTACTAATCGTACAATTAATCAATTTTCATTATTAAAAACATTTTTCAGTTAAATATATTATTGCTTTTGAGGAACATTGAGGGTTTTCAGGATATAAATGGATAAGTACTTCAATGCGGTCGAGGGGGACTCTTCTATAGGGGTTTGGAATCGGGATTATTGATGACTATAATGTACGGTACGGTGAAAATGAATTATCCACAGAGATAAGATAAATGTGTCGGGAAGAATGTATATAATAATAATAAAAATAATAATAATGATAATAATAATACATGTTCAGCTTCTATTCGAGTAGCACCTAAGAGGGTGGATCGATCGGAAACGAGTGATAAAGCAAAATTAGATTGTATCGAATCATTCGCGTATACGTAAAATTACGAATATAACGAGTAGCGCCAAACCCACTGCTCACAGACACGTAATATCTGTTAAATGCAATTATCTGCAATTTAATAAGCGAACACCGAAATAACATCGTGGCGAGAAGTTGGCTCGTGCATGGATCGATCCACCGTCTGCTGAATAGTGCTGACGCTCGTTCAATGCGTAATAACGATATACAATACTTTGTTCATAAGTCATTCACTACTTTAGCTAATCAAATGAGCTGCATTCTCGAACAATTTTTTCGAGCAATTTTTGCTAAAACCATTCTAAAAGCTCATCTACGGAGATAAGAGAAATGGAAAAAGCAAAAAACAAGCAGCAAAGCATGCATCGATAATTAATACATGAAAGTAAAGCGCATGCAAAATTCTTTGTTGACGAGCCAAGTAATTTTCAAGCACCGTTGCAAGCTTGGTCGCAAGTTCACTGTACCGTGTTAGTAATACATGATCCACATATTCGTCCGTATTAGTCGTCGCTGAGCTACCCATTATGGCATTTGAGCAGACCATTTTGAATCGGTAATTCGTAAACTATTACTTTTGCTGCCTGCAAAAGTCGGCGAGTTTTAATAAAATCGCCAGATCTACGCAATATGTGCAGGGTGCTGGCACGTGACACATCACACGCGTTTCCTAATTATAAAAGCGAGTTATTTTAAACATATTTTCCAACCCTGTCGTCGTAGGTGTCGTTTCGTCGTTGTCATTGTTGGTTCGTTTAGGATTATGAATTTTCATTACGCAGGATGCAAACACACATTCTTATGTCAAAAATTTGATGCTTTTTTTATATTACGACACGAGACTTTGCCGAAAGTGGCTTCAAAAAATATTGGAAGCCGCTCAAAGTTCCACAATTTTCAAGTAAAACTTCAAACATTTTTCTGGAAAATCTTACAACTCGGATATACATCAATATTAATAACTTACTCGGTCCGATTCAGACATTTTCCATGACATCATGTTATATGGCGTATATGTATATCCTACGATATATATAATTTAGTGTGACGATGCGATGCATGATTATCCTAAAGAACGTCGTTTGCATGTAACAAGCTCATGTTCCACAAGCAAAATAAGCCCTACTTAGAGATACCACGTCAGAGAGAATAGCTCAAGTAATCAATAATTTCCTTTGATTTCCGATTGGAGGCTGATAAATGCGATGCAAAAAAAAACAATACTGGAAAAATTGCATGGAAGAAAATGAAGTACATATAGAATATTTCTTTTTCGTGATATGATATTTTCAATGCTGCAATATGTAAGTGAACGAAATAATAGATACTGAAACCGAGATACGTGTTAGTCAAAGAATCCCAAAATATGTTAGTATTGAAAGTACTTCTTTTAGGAACATATTTATACTTAAAACAATTGAATAGTGAGAATATTTTCAAGGATACTGCTTTCAAATTTTCCTTTTGAAACAATTAAAATAAAGACCTTTTCACAAATTAAAAATTATTTCAAAAGTTTTTTTAACGACATTTAACACTATATTTGAAAGTAGCATCCCGAACCGGAAGTTGTGGTAAAATGCGCTCGGTTGTACCTTTACTCGTGCTGGCTGAAACGCAACTGAAGTCTCTCAGAATCTTATGTTTTTTTCCTTTTTGTTTTTTGGTCTCAAGATTTTTACCTGTACCTGGAAATTTTATGGAGGTACTATTTGTTATTAACCGTGCCCCATTATGTACAAAATTATATTATAATTATTAAGGGAAAAACATGAATTTACAATAATCAAGTTTTCCTTTTGAATTAGGATTGGATTGAATGAAAAATTATACTCATGCATAACAGTATTTGCAATAAAAAACAAATAAAATGCTTAGTATTGTGAACGCGGGTATAAGCCAATTTTGGCATTTGGTTGAGAAGCGCGAAAAAATTTTCTGAATTATTGTGCTGCACCTTCGCCAGTTGATTATTTAAAAGTGAAATATACAAACATATAATTTTCATTTTTCAGTTAATTTTTATGTAATACGCGAGCAATCTTCAAACAGTTTCATTTGATTTTTTTAATTTTTATCATGCCACATGCTCTTTTCATCAAAGTACAAAACAATTTAAGAAATGTATTTATCCAGCAATAATTATAGATACATAATATCATTGAAATTATTAAATAAAGTTAATTCCTAGATGTTTTTTTGTAAAAAACCATTGGTTGCAGATCCACTCAATTAAAACAGTTTTACATAAAATATTACATTACACATATTTACAAAAATGTTTCAATTATTCTTGTAGCAATAAATCAATTAACCAAACAAAATCATTAATTTATAAACAAGGAATATAAATTTAAATGTATTTTTACTCATAATATGAACAGATATTAGCATAAATTTTATGCAAAATATACTATTATTATAATATTCATTATTATCAAGTCAATATGGAAACATAAAAGTAAATAATTATAGATTAAATAACAAATTAAAAACTGTATTTCACTAAATATTTTTTTTTTGTTTATAAATTTATTTTCAAATTTTAATTTGTGCATATAATGAACTTAATTTTAGACAAACTGTTTTAGGTTTCTATTTATAAATTTTTTTGGAACAACTAAAATTTGAAATGAAGGATATTCACAAACTAGATATTTATAAAGATAAAATTTATTGATATCTAATATAAATATCTAAAATTCTAATATCTAAAATTCAATTCAATCAAATGGTGTTGCATGAAATACAACAACATGCAACTATCACATTTAAATTACATGTAAAATAAAATTTTTTTTGCAAAAGTAAACTAATTAATGAATAATATTATTCTTAATTCTTTATTTTAATATGAAAAATAACTTACTTTCAGTTCTGCGAAAGAAGCCTTCTTGGCGTTCTCGTACATAGAGTATGCCTTCCTTCTCAAACTTTTGAGAGGGTTGAGTAGCCAATGTCATTAATTCTTGTTTATTGAACCTCATCTTGATACAGGTAACGACATATTTTAAGACTTGAATCAATTCATTTCACACTAAAAATAACATTTATTAGAAAAATTTAAATTTAATTTTTTCTTTAAACAAATTTTTTCATTCAATAGTTTTTTAGTTTTTGTTTTTTAGTAAATGTGGTAACATCTCTTTATAAGAATATAACTTTTTTATTACTATTTCAATAAAAATTATCAATAAAAATTCAATAAAAATTAATGTGTAATCATCAAATTCATTAGCAAATTTAAAAAATTTAAATTTTTTATTTCAATTGAAATATTGAAGACGCAAATGACAAGGAGCTGAATTTCGCGAAAAGCGCTGCTGAGTCGGTATGCCTACACACCTGTCAACCTACACTCTATAACCTGTCTCTTCCTGCAGAAAGGATGCTGTGGTATCCGTATTCCGTTCTATAGGCGAGCATAAAATATACAATGAACTCACATATAGGCAGGAGGCACGAACACACGCAGCCGCGAGAAAGAGAGATATAGAGTTAGAGAGAAAGAGCGAGGCGAGAGAAACTAATCGCGCATATATAGAGGCATTATAGCATCTCGTGAACATGGAGAAATCCATTCACCTGATGATCGCTTGCAACGAATGTCACACTTGAAAAACGTACGCAGGTATACATGGAAAGGAAGAGGTAGGTAGGAGGCGGCTTCGCGCATTATTATGATACAGATGTATATCAACACAGTAAAATCTGTTTTATATACTCGATTTCGAACGTCAGACGAGGAAGAGTTGAAATAGAAACACTCAAAGGCACTCTTTACCCATAATAATACGAGAGTAAGAATATATCGAGAAATAAAAAAGGATCGCGCCTGACTCACTGTTCTCGGCGTTCGTCAGGAAGAAAGATAAGTTTAACTTACAAACTATATGAAATAGAACGTAGTAGTGTAGGTATACAGTGGAAGATGGTATATTTGTGTACATTATACGGACCTAATGGATGTTTACGCGAGGAAGCGCTTCAAGTTTCACAGAGAAGAGGGAAGATGCACAATCTCTCGAGACCTTGGCACTTTTTTCGCACGCCCGATCAAATTGAACGTCGAGCCTCTCGTAGTTGTCTCGGTCGTCATGATTTCTGTTGTTGTTTTGGTCGATCATAAGTGCATCTTGGAGCTTCGTTGACGCAGAGAGGTAGCAGCGCGCTTTTCACACGCGCGAGCGTGCACCTTCACGCACACAACGGCCAACTGCCTATGGCACAGGCTCGGGCCTCGAGTTCAATCAGCTGTAACTGTGGTACTGGCGAGTCAGCGCACTTGCGAGAGTCAGTCTCGCTGTAAATGTACATAAGGAGCGTCGCTAGAGACTACAGTGCTGCGCCAGTGGTGGCAGAGCAGCGCACGCCCATCGCCAGACTCTATACAATAACAAAAATACCCGCCTGATATATCTATATAGAGCACAGAGTCACACGCACGACACACACACACACACACACACACGCACGCACGCACACGTATGTGTACGTAGAATACGCGGCATGGGTACACAAGCTACGAGCGCATAACATAGGTCGCTGTATACATAGGTAAGTACCGACTGCAGTACGCTTCGAGCCGAGTTTATAAATACGTTATAACCTTCGTTCTTCGTGGCGCGCTTAGTCGAGTGCGTCTGCTAATGCTGTCGAGACTCGCTGACAGGCGCGGGGAGGCGATTTTTTAATCACTAGGTAACTCATGTGTATACAATACTTAGCGGACGGACTCGAGCGTCGATTAATATTTCACGCGCCGAGCCGTCTCTCGAGTCTCGGCTCGCTTCTTTTTACGCTCTTATCGCCCGATGACGTTGCTCGCTCCTACGGTATCAAATCGTATCTGCACGTGGAGTCGAGCTTTCAATACGCTACAGTCATTGACAATTACGCAACTGCGAAACCTCGCTCATTATCAGAAGCGAAATTGCGAATGACCTGCGATAGCGACACGCGACCGACCGCCACGATTCTCGCATGTTACAAGCGAAACTTTGGGCAGAGCTTGGCGCGATTGGCGCGCTGATCGGCCCGGCGCGAACCTGCGGCTTTTTTAAGACTCGCAGCCACCCGGAAACGACCGGCGGACGATTACGTAAAGTCGCGCGGTCGGTAATAAAACGCGCACGCCTACCGATCGAAGATGAGTCGGAGCAATAACTGTGCCGAGTCTCCGTAACAGATGCCGTTGCGCGTCGCGATGAGTTCGTTACCCTTTTACTGGCCCTCCTACTCGATTCTGCGAGCTTTTTTGACTGACGCAAGAAAGTTGACTTTGCGACAGGGTTTTGAGTTCATCACAATGATACATCGATCGTCTGTTTTGTTTCAGAGCTCGGAATTTGCATCTATCCAATTTGGATCCAGCCATCCTCGAACGACTCAAAAATTGCTCGATTTCGGTACTTGGCACTCGCAAGGATCATGGAGTCGTTTCTCAGCTCATCCAAGAGTCGTCTGGTAAATGACTGCAATTATATTTCTACATACTGCTACTATACTCTATATTTAGTTCGTATCGAGCCCCCAATACATGCCAGACGCGTCGATTCTTTCAGTGAGTCGCACGAAGAGCGTCGATAACGCAATTTGAATAGAAAATTCTTCCATCCTGTCGTTATCCACAAGCTCGCAAGCTCGCACGCGGTTCGGCCGGCCTTTAATAAATAATGCAAAATCATTTCGTTTCGGGCGCTGATCACGCGTCCGATCCCGAAGCGAGCTCGGCTCCGCAACTACACATTTTATGCGCCGTACGTGAGTGCTGAAATGAAATTTTACAAAATAATATCGAATGAAAAAAGAGAAGAAGAAAAACACCGGCTGCGCGAGGCTCGGGCATCGCTATTGCGCGTGTTTAAAATAAAATTCCGATAAGCACGGAGAAGTGGCCGATGGCTTCCGTGCAGCCGCGCAGATACGCTCGCACTCGCTATACACACGTGAGATCATTGACATTTTTATTTGGTAAAATCGGTATCGGAGAGGGTCACGTTGTAATCTAGGCTATTCATAACACGCGGACGCGAGTCGGGATCACGAGGCGCACCGAGTCGAAGAGTCAATATAATTTTATTTTTATCTTGGATAAGTAATGTTTTGGGTTTTTAATTTTAGGCAGGAGCCGTTACGATTAATCTATAGTATTATTATAATGAAGAAGGGAGCATGAATTACGAGTGGCAAATTCGTTGTGGCTTGCAGCGAACGAGCTGCGTGTCGCGGTGCATTCTCCGCCCAGCTAACATCGCAATACGCGCCAGCTCAAAGTCGAATGCGACTGCTGTGTGTGTATGCGCGAACTGCCAATTACTCTGTCCAACAATGCCCTCGCGCTATTGTCCATCGGCGCAACACAAAACGTGCCGCCGCTTCCCTGTATATGCGTATACGCGCTGCAATAGTCATAGAGAACTGCTCTGCCTCTCTCTTAGTCGGGGTAGGAGCAAGGAGCGACTCGCACAATGGCCAATACGCACACAATAATACTTTAATGTACATATAACGGAACAAGAGCTGTTGCGCTCGTTCAAGCAATGAATAACGAAATGTACGTCCACGCTTGTTTTCCAGACGAATTGGGGTTGCTCCAGGACCGGCGACAGCCCGAGGATACGAGCTTACCTGGGCAATCCAAGTTGCGATCTCGATTCGGCCGTGTGCGCCTTGGCTCAGGCCTACCTCGAGTACCAACTAGCCAGAGACGGGAGTTCGGACGGGCGCAGAGAGCCGGATCACGTCTTCCTGCCGGTGCTCAATGTCAAAAGGAATGAGTTTCGCACCAAAACCGAAGTCCGCCACCATCTACGCGAATGCAACGTCGATGTAGACTCGTTGACTTTTCGGTAAGTCGCAGCTCGATATTTTACAATAGAGCTCGCTGATCCGCTGCTGCGTATTTCTATTATAATACTGCAGGCAGAGAGAGAGAGAGTCAAAGAGACAGCTCGAGAGTGGGCTGTTACAGCCTATATAGGTACGTGTCGGAGAGCGAGAGCGATTATCCGAATTGAGCTGACGGCTATAGCACCAAAATAGATACGTCACAGGGATACACAGACGATGTACAGGTGCTGCAGCGCCAGTTGCGACTACTTAGGAGCGATAAGTGCGCGCCTCGGCTATTTCAGTAGCCGCAGATGCCAAGGATAATTGGAGCTCCGCTGCGTGTCGCGCGCGTTTACATCTCTCCTCTCTATATAGTCCATATAGATCAGTGGGACTGCAGGGGGATCTCTCTCTCTCTCTCTCTCAGTCTCGTAGCGTCGGTGCACGCGTGAGTGGCTGCGCGACCGACCTCGTCATTGATTGCGAGCCTATATATGTAGTCCGGTGTCTCCCTGTAGTGGAGCGCGTAACTCGCACTCTGACAAATTAGCTCGAGTCTGATATTGCGCGTCGAATGGATATGCATTCGATGCTCCGTGTAGATATAACGCGCGCCCGGATGCATCTCTCGCCTTACCTCACGAACCCGCACGAACCCGATACATACGCTACCTACATAATATATAATATATACGCGCCTTCGATGTTTACAGCTGCAGAGCGTCGCTCGTCCGCTCGACACGTTGACGCGCTCCTACGAATTAGCCTTCCGGAATATTAATTCGCGCATTGCACCTACGTATACGAGCGATTCGTGACGACTTGATTAAATTCGCGATTGATCGAGCCTCGTCCCTTTCTTCTCCTCTACCAAAAAACCGGTAGCCATAACGAGGCTCGCTCGAGCTACGCTGCGAACACTGCGCCGAGTAATATAACAAGCATTAAATCTAGTACATTTTTCAACTTAACGCTCGGCCAAAGAGCCGTCTTTATAGCTCTCGCTTTCCCGTTCATTTTTATTTTTTCTCCTTTGTGTACGGCAGCATAGTATAGCGGTACCTGCCAAGGCCGATATAACACGTCTGCGCGCAAGAGAGAAGCCTGACTCGCACCGCTATGCCCTACGCCATCCTGATTAATTTACGCCTAAACTTGCCGCTACGCGTTAAGCTCCACGTGGCGATTAATATTCAACGCCCTGCGCGCCCGCTACTACTACTACTACTACTACTATTACTACTACTAGTACTACTGCGCTCGCTCTTACACCAACTCTTCCACTCTTTTACCTTCTTTTTTTTTGCTGTTGCTCCCCTTCTTGTAGCAAGGCCCCTTGCTGAAATCCCCGTGCATGCCTTCGAGGCTTGTTGTCGAACGGGCGAAAAAACATCGTCGGCCTGCGAGAAAAACTTTATCCGAGCCGTTCATTTGCGTTCGATGATTGATTTTCCTATCATAATGCCCGAGCGGTACGTGCACGGGCTGCTTTTTGCTCCGCGCGCGGTCGACATGCCAAATATCTGACAAAAACGAGCTGCGCTGAAACATCGATGAAATTTTTTCGACTTTAGTTCCGGCAGTTACGCTTGGGAATGGGTAATTTTGGGGATTGCAGCAGCGTCGCCTCGGAGCAAAAACAATGCGCCATTCTCGCTGGCAGAATTGCAATAAAGACTGCGCGTGCACCCTTGACGCACTCGAGAGTCGCGTTTTCAGATTGCTCGCTTGGATTTTAATCGAGATATCATCGGCTGCGTGATTCAGTTTGCGATGGAGACACGCGCGGAGCTGGTTTACGCGGAAAAACAATTTCCCTACGACCGCGCGGACGAATGAGAATTCAATAAAACAATGGATAAAGGCGACATTTCATGCTGCTATGAGCCGTATAATGTACCGATGGGCACTAGACTTTGTCGCAACTCTTTTCGCTCGTTTCCGAGTGGATCCCGATTGGCGTTCGCGGTCCAATAAATTCGTTTACACGCTCGCGCTTGTCCTCGGTCCTTTAGGCTCGCCTATAATACTCGACGAGCTAGGCCGCTGCGCCATGCTGCAGACGCTTCTTAATTGAAACATTTTTTTAGCCCCCTTCGTGCCGACCAAATGAATTCATTCAGTCGATTGCAATATATGTATAAGCCGACGCTCAGAGTAGAGAGTAGAGGGAGAGACATCCTAGTCGAATATCATCGAATTGATTTGTTTTTCAATCGACTCGTGTTTTATAAAATACATATCGCATAGCACCGGAGATTTCACGTTTTAAGCTATCAGAGCCATTATAACTACAAAACGTCGCTCGTCCGTTGCGACGCTCATTTTTATACCTTTTTTTTCATAACTGCTCGAATCCTTTCACGTGTCCCATTTGCTATATGTGCATACCTATAGACGTGCACAAACGCCGGCCTCTCTTTGTACGGCTCTACAGGCAGTAGTTTGCGAAATGAAATCGTCAAGCGGATATAATATCGGCCGTGTAAGAGCAGTGTGCGCACTTAAAGCAGAGAACTGCGGCAGGAGCTTCGCACAACTCGAGGTATCACCTACACGTGTTTCGGACAGTTTGCAGTAATGTGGAATCTTTCGATACGCTGGGCAAAAAGCTCTCCTGCAGCTACACATATATGCGTATAATAAAGATCAAACTCGCGCATGCCAATAGATCGGTATAACGTGAATTACAAAGCTAGCTCGCGAGTCAAGTTTGTTTTTTGTCGATACATCAAATTTTCCGTCGATCCGGATTCATTCCCCCGGTGTAATTTTGCTAAAACTCTGCATACGTAGCTGCTCGATTTATTTTCAACTTTGTGCTGCATTGGAAATGATCGACGCGCACACAATACCTTATTCAATGGTCATGTTAATTTAACTAATTAAATACTTTCATCAACATTATTTATGCACTGCAATACTTTGCGCGTGTATTTATTACGATCGTGATTCGACTATTGTATTACTTGGCCCAGCAGTGTTAATTATTTCGTGTATACATATGTACACATATTGCATGCATTAATGTTATTTTACCTTTTCGGTGCTATCGCGCGCGAATGCCTGCATACGTTTCGGAACATTTTTTAATATTTTTTTTTTCACGTGGATTCGCGTACACATATCTACGTGCCTGAAATATTCGATTGATCAATAGCTATGTATTCGCGCATTGTAATTGATGACGATTGAAATAAAAGCACGTATGTAGTTGTAATGCGTGATACACGTAAAATAATGAACGCGCACGATATTTTGCTGCGCAGCGATCGTATCGATGGTAAATTGATATTTATCCGAATATTTTCGAGGTCTTCCTTGAAAAGATTCAATTTTCTAAAGCTTATTTGCACGTGATAACTCGGCATCTATATTACCCTGTATTTTTTTCAATGATTTTTTTCAAAGCAAATATTGTACTTTTGAATAAAATCCTGATTGCATAGCAATTCGTGCTGCAACGAGACAGAAAAATTCTACCATCATTGTATAGTTTATATATGAAACGTTTAGGGTCGCGCGATAAAGCAACCATCAAACATGTATTTTGATATTAAATAACCTCGCTCGAGACAAAAAACTTTTCCCTGTGCAATATTTCATTGTGTAAATATTTTTTTCCTAGCTCAGTGTGATATACATTTTTGCGCAGCATGAAATCGTCGGCGTATATAATAGCTCTCCTCGTACGATTCGCATCTTAAATCATCATAAATCCATTAAGCTCGCAGAGTCGCAGCCTCTCGCACTCATATACGAGGTACATTGTGTATTGCTCGCACAGTTGCCATGCAGTCACATAATCACCGAACCATCATCTAGGCCCATTACTTATAAAACCATCATCGTGTACATACAATGAAAAGTGGCGTAGGCAGTTAGCCCGGAATATTACAAAAAGATGAGTGCCATGTATGCACCCGTGCATCGTAGTTGCATCTCCAGCTCTCAACTGCCACGCATTGACTCGAGCGTAGGTTCGTGCGATTACGTAGGTAAGTCGTCGAAACGTTTCGAGCGCGCGTGCCTGATAGACTCGGCGGAGAAAAGCTCGACTGTTCTCATCTCTCGTCGCTCGACGCCTTTCCCTCCGATGCTTTCAAAGAGCTGTCGTTCCAATTTTTTTCGCGTGGATAATGCGTTCTCTCTTTCTTCGTCGTAGTCACCCTCCCGATGCAGCCTGTACATATAGCGACACTTCGGCAGATGTCGACTGTACCATTTCTCGACGTCCTACATCCACTGTATGCACCTATACACACACATATGCCACGTACGTGACAGCGCGTAAAGCGTATGACGCGTCTTTGTTCCTGCGGATGCATGCCTGCGTCGTCCTTTTTTTTACCCCTCAACTCCGCCAGATGAAGAACGAAATTACGAGTGAGTCGCTGCACCGCACACATACCTCCTCGCGCCTTTTTCTATATCCTACGTGCGCTCGAGTGGAAAATATCCTCCTCTCTCTGCCATACTTATAACTCTGCGCGGCCGCGGAATATTTTTTGCCACTTTTCAACGAAATGATTTTTCTTTCGCTGTCGCTGCACGAGAGTACATCAAAGACTCTGTAATCGTACGTTCACCTTTTGTTCTATATATTCTACTGTATATTTTAACCAAACATCATAAATCGATTCTTCTATCCGTACGTATCAATGTCCATGGAGTCAAATTTTTGTTTTTATACGCTCGATTCATTCGATGCTTTTAAACGGGCATAAAGCCGAAAAATTTGTCAATAAAAGATTATTGCTACTTTCTCTTCTTTGCAGCTTTAATTACGCTTTGAAACTTAATCTGCCATAATTGCATCATGCGAACTTTATTATAAGCCAACCGAAAATTTTTATCTTAATTATATGAAATGCACTAAATAACAATTGAAATACTGCCTGTGTACAGACGCTGAAGTTCATCTTCTGCTTTGAGCTTTTATACAGCCGAACTAATTCATTTGAAATCGTTACTGAATCATACTTCACACACTTTAAAATTAAATTTTCCTTTCCTTACCTCGGTTCGTCGTTTATGCGTATACATACATCGGAGCTCACTTATTATGTTGATTGGTAAGACTAGTTAATTTTAATAATTTCATGGCAATCGGTCCCTCTCAACGTTTAACTCGCAAATTTCGCCAAACCTAAAACGAAAGGCGGGAAGGGAGTCGGAATAGGGAGAGCGAGAGGTAGAGAGAAAGCAAAAGCTTTCAGTCGGAGTTCTCAAAGTATATATATCCGCACGTTATGCTATATACGGACGAGAAATGCATGTACAAGATTCTCTCGGACTGAAATCTAATATTCATTAGGCGGTTAATGAGATTAGCGTTATTGCTGCGACAGAAATGCTTCGTCTTAAAAGATTTGGACATTTTATTTGTAAGCTATAGCGTCGAGGTATCAATTAAAAATAACTAAATTACATTTATATCGACGGAAACCAATGTTGTTTTATAAATTGCCGAACCAGGACATCCAACAATTGAATATAAGAATTTCGATAGAAGACGTGGCATTTTTAGGTCGAAAGTTAAATTCACGCAAGAAAGCCATAAAAAAGTCCATGAAAAACAAAAAAAGTTTTAGGAGTAAGTGCCGCGAGCGCAAAGAGATGCATTGTTTATTTATACGTGTACGCGCGGCAGCGAAGCATTCGTGAAACAGCATTCGCGTTTATACAGCGCGTTAATTTTACATTTCGATTTTAATCGAATTTTTCTCGTAAGCAAGATTACAGTGCCACTGTATATGCACTAATAAAAGAGACAGTTATATCGCAGACTGAATTTGTACGGAAAGTGTTCGGATAATTTTTTCGTCTTAGATTTCTTGCAGTTCGATCATTAATTTATGTAATTTGTTATATGGATCAGTGTATAGAGATAGTAATTGAGCCATTTATTGATAATCGAAAACCAAAGATACTTATCGTATTTGGCTTTACCGGACAGAAGGATAACTGATGTTTTCAGCCGAGATAGTTAAAATTCACTTTATTTATCAAAACGTTTGTAATGTTTCTTTTACAAAAACATAGTTTCCTATATTCCCTTTCATGCGTAAAACGAAAACATGTTTATAATACAGGAAGATAAGCGCCTTTTTTCAAAAAGGTAAATATTTCGTTGAATCCTATTCAGACGTGGGGAGTATATATACCCCATATCAATTTCACGATGTTGCTACGAAGCGAGCCTTGCAAACGAGCTTTTACCTTAATAACTACTATCTATATACGCGTTGCATTCAAACTTTTGCAAGGGATATTTTTCATACTTTCGTATTGTCCTTCAGTCTACGAAGATATACAGAGGAAAAAAGCCTGGTTTTTTTGAATATACGAAATACGTACGTACACTACAATGAATTTTTTTCACACATACAAAAATCCATGTACACGACGGCTTTGCACTTACGAACGAAGCTTTTAACGTTTATTTATATTAATTGTGTTTGCGAAACCGAAAAATCCACACGTTACATGAATCATGGAATTGGTATTTTCGCAACATGTAAAAAGTTATAAACAAAAAGCGAATTGCTCAGCTATAAAGGCTCGGAAAAGGAAGTGCTTCCGCGACACTTGACACAATTTCACGTTTCCAATATAAGAAAGTCGACATCGTAATACAGTTGTTGGCTACATTAAAGTTGTAAGGACTCGAAATTTCTGCCTCGTTAGTCGTTTTTTCTCGTTTATCCGTGAGCGTGTCAGTTGATCGCTTTGCAGGCACCGCTGTTACCTGACCCTTGTGGATTAGTATACACACGTGCACAGCATTATGAGGCAGGCTCGCGCGCGTTTCTAAAGACGAATCTGTATATAGGGGTATGTTGTAGAGCTTGCGAAGCTCCAGCCGGCTAGACCTCATTCTCTAATGCGGTATCTCAACCTTTTGCTCTTAACTTTCGCTTAGAAGTACGCTGCTGCGCACTTGTATGTATGTGGCTGCGGCGGCTCTATGTGTGTTTATGTACATGAATATTCGTGAGCTGAAAGCCCAGTAAGCCGATTACTTAGCGCTCTCTCGTGCACCCGCTCAAAAGTTATTTTTACTGGTAATCTCATATTTTCCAAGCTTGCTGCTGCCACGCGCTCTCCTTCTTTCTGGGCCTGCCTGCATTTGGTTAATTTATAATTTTATCAAGACCGAACTTTACATAACGGATACGCGCAAAGAGCTTAACTTCTCGATGGCCTTTTTCCTCTCTCTCTCTCTCTCTCTCGCTCCAAAGGGATTTGCATGTGGTATTTACATTATTGGAGAACTGACGGCTCCTTCTTTTTTCTCTCGCAGTGACGAAGTCGACCTGCAGCGCATCCACGAGCAGGGCAAACTGGACCTGAGCCTGCTGGACCATCACGCGTTGACGGGCGACGACTCGGGGCTCAGGGACGCAGTGCGCTCGGTAATCGACCATCGTCCCCAAGACCGCGACTGGCCCTGGCTGGACTGCGATCTCGTCCTGGAGCAGGTGGGCAGCTGCGCGTCCCTCGTCGCCCGGAACGTGCTGCGTCGCCGACCGAGCAGCATGTCGGAGCTCGGCAAACTCTTACTGGGTGAGTAATGCGCCGAGTATGGCTGTGTATGTGTATGTGTGTGTGTGTGCATTCGTGCCCCGTCGGCCGTGCACAGACGTTAATGGCGTTAGCCGCGCACTGCCCGTATATATCGTACAGTTATACGCACGTCTGTAGGGTAGAGCTGCAGAGTTGTTGCTCTCTAATGGTCATAGAGACGGGCGCGAGGAGTACCAAGACTAGGACGATTTTCAAGCGCCAGTGTATTCGCTCGCTCACTTGTTTTTGAGCATGCGGAAGTTGGGATACTGCGTGCGCGAGTCCGTGCTCGTCTCTCTCTCTCTCTCTGTTCGCATGGCAAAGTTGCGCGAATGGAACGGATGAAGCTCCCGTGTATAGGGTCAATTTTGCACTTTGAGATTACTCTGTTTATATGCCTCTATGCTGTATGCGCTACCTGACCTGCACAGCGCCAGTATAATGCATATAAAGCTTTCTCGTGTGACGCTGCCAACTTGTCGTTTGTATCCGCAACGTCGAGGAGTTTCGACCTGGCGTCGGACTCGTTTGTTATAATATACTTATGCTTGCTCCTTCCTCGCTGCGCAATTTCACAATTCAATTCTGACAACTAATCTCTTATCGAATTTTTACCTCAAATTAAAATGCGCACCAACAAGTGTTTTGCATATAATCCAATGCTCGAAGCGAGCTTGGACTTTTTGGGAAATTATTTACTCTCGTTCGACGGAAATATCGAAACCAAGAAAAAACCAAGATGGCACGCTTTTTGATCCTCTTGATGAAGATAAAACAGTGGGAATTTTTTTCTTATCTTATAGCTTTGTTCGGCCTAGGCGAAAAATGTTGGGGATTCGATTGTATACGAAGAGGATGGATCTTGAATACGGCGAAAATAAGGGGAAAAAAGGCGAAAGAATGTCTTATACGCGTTAGCAAGGTATTTTAGGATTGCCCTACCCCGGTATCATAGGGGAAAGGTGTTGAGTTTGTCCAAAGCCTCATTCACAGCTCAACAACGAAGCCGTAGCCGCTTCGCGCTGAGCGTGCGTATAAAACTTTGAAGGCCGACACATTTATCAGCAAAGCCACGTCGATTTATACTAACTTTCTGCAGAGGCTTTGGAGAATATATCAACGCGAATTACATCCCCACCGAAATGTTGACTACACACAATCTACCTATTTTACGCAACTTGATTTTTTTCTTCGCACGACCTTTAAAAATAATATCAAAGTTAGTAATATGTCGGCAAACACATGGCGTAAAGCCTTTTAACACTTGCAAGTTTTATTCGTTTCGTCGCGCGCACGACGGCTTCGTGATTTTAGTATTAGGCTTATGCGCCCTACACTACGTGATTCTTTACGATCGTTTTGAGTTACGAGTTTGATTAATTAAAATTTATTACCTACGAGCCATAAATTACATTCCTCAATTTTACCCCCCTGAACATTCCGCAGATTCAGTGTCCTTCTATTGCTCGCGCTATGCGCCGGGCGCGGCGATAAAAATAAAAATACCAAATAGAGATCCCAAACGCGCGAGCGACAAAGTGTTTTGCCACAAATGCCTAATTTGCAAAAGTTAGAGTTTTTGTTAGTTTGCTACTTTATGTTATGCAAAATTTTCTTCATTAAAACCGAGCCATATCGTACATAAACAGTGTGTAGCCTTAATGCTACCCATAACGCTTAAAAATATATCCATCATAATCCTTCATTACAATGCACCCCATATGAAAATGGCCCGCTGCGCTCTCCATCTAATTAATCGATGGGCGCAATGTCGCAGCTCTCTCTCTCTCTCTTTTTCCCTTCATTTCTCTCCTACGAGCTTCTATATATTATATGCATATAATACTCGATACTTTACCAAATATTTTGCTTCGCTAATTAAAACGAAAATGCCACGCGTGGCCGTGTGGGTATGGTGCTGGTTTTCCTCGATATATGCCTCAAATAACGCATCGCTTGTTGTCGGATCTTTTGTACGCTCTAACGTGGAGGCGAAAAATTCTAAAAAGTAAGCAATAATTGTTCTCATAATTCTTCTTGTCAGCGGGAGCACGCGATTCAACGCGGCTTGGCTATATCGCCAGCCACCCCCTGCTGCTTCTAATTTTTCACGGTTTTCTTTCATTATTACTTTTTAAGTTTACAGGCTCGCATCCTTTTGCCTCCTGCATGGTTTTCAGCTATACATATATAGCCTAGCCTAGACTCGTGTAATATTACAAGACCCCTCGAACCGGGCTTTAAATATTTTCCGAGGCCATTTTCCTCCCTGTGGCTCGATAAATCACCAGTTTAGTCTCGTCGATTCGGCACGATCCGCAGAATATGCGCGTCATTCCAGCAACAGTTTTTGATTCGGCTACGTTCAATGGGGAAACATTTGGTAAAAACCGACTTGTTCGTCCAAATATTAATATCTGCGTAATACCAACGAAACGCTTCATTTGCTCAGGCCATGCGTACATGTACAATGCAGCGGCTGTGTGTTGACTGAGATTAGTGTTTGAGTAAACAAGAGACAGGAAGAAGACCTATTGTAAAAATTGATGCATGATGCTCGCTGAAAAAAGTTTTAAAAAATTAAATAACTGTGGTATTTTCGATTATATAATACAATCATTTTTAGTGTAGTTACGCTAATAGAGTATGATAAATCGTTGGACTTTGACTCCGGTCTGGAAATGTATGAGTACCCGAAAAAACTTGACTGGATCGAAAAATTTTGGGCACTGGATTTTTTTCGAATACTCGAGTTTTTATCAAGTACTCACCTGTTTATAAGTTCTAGATTTTTTCTTTTGAAAAACTCGTTCACAAAAATTTCGGCTTACATGAATTAAAACTAATTATTAGTATATTTTACAACAGGTACATTTGTAACACAATTCTTTGTTTTGCTGCTACTGCTGTAGTGATGGGTGCGGGTGGTAGTTCTGAGCTTTGCCTTTTCTGTCTCGATATTTTGTCTCTCCAAGGTGTAAAGATCATTGGTAGGGTGGTGATCAATCGAAGTACAATTTTTTTTTACTTTAGGTAGTTGTTAATAAAATTCATCAGAGAGAATTGAATTTTTAGTACCTTTATTTATAGTGCGATGAAAAAATTTTTCATCTTCAATCTTTTTCCCAAAAATATTATTTCTTGCATTATGTTAATTGTATGATATCGTTCATGAATCATATATTATTCTATAAATCATTCTTTTACAATGTAGGCTGCTGTGTCGATCTCATTGGAATAGGTAATTTTTTTATTTTTCTCGATTTTTCATTATCCACGTTTGTCTGTTATTTTTTAGAAAATCTTTTACAGTATAATCCAGACTTCCTCTTTTTCACATTTAACATGAAACCCGTATCAATTGTAACTTACAAAGTTTCACTAAATATATACGGTTTTATAATAAAAATAATACGATTTTATGTTCACGAGATTGTGAGGTAGGTTCGTTTAAAAATGAATGATATAGAAATGAAAATTTCTGAACAAAATGGTTTTAAAGTTATTCTTTTTCATATCTATCATAAAAAAGCTCAAGATTTTACGATAATATTTTACGTAGTATACTGCATAGAGCACGAATCAGTCGTGTAGGCTCCGTTCATTTAATTAGCCGTGTATAGCTGTAAACGTTTGAATATAATATTTATTAAACAAACTTTCGTGGTATGTTAACGTGAAAAGAAGAAGGTGTGTGTGTATAGAGAGAGGCTGAGAGAGAACGAGCGAGAGGGAGCAAGAGCGGCCGCGGGTGGGCTGCAGCGAGGGAGGAAAGGAGAGATATAACAAGTTTCGAGTTAACAGGAATTTCATTTAATTAAGAGCTCGTGCAAATTTAACTCAAAAGTCCTTTGACGTTACGTCGTGCGTTTAATGTTCGTATGAAGCACCCGCGCGTATATATACTCACTTTGCAGTCACTCTCTCACCGCTGTTACTGCTGCTGCTGCTCCTGTTGATGATTAACCAAATGTGCAAGGATTTTTGTCTCATTACGGCAAACAACTTGTGCTGCACGCGACTTTCTGCCTGCACATACGCGCTCCAATCGCTCGCCCTGCGTAGTACGCGCTTCAATGCAAATTTGCATACTAGCGGAGCTGCGTTGCCGACTCGCGATATCCTTTTTTTTACGAAAAACGGAACGCTCGAATCTTTCCGAGCGAAAACAAATATTTCCGATCAATCTGAAACTGGCGTGTGTTGCGCTCTTTGTGGAGTCTTTTGCGCGTCTGTGCAGCGCACGATGGCATACAGTACACGGGCTCGCTGTTATTTTCCAATTTGCAAATTGCAAACAGTTAGTCAAAGATTCCAGCTGTTGCAGGGGGG